>PVIH01007140.1:0-103429 GCA_004025045.1 Sigmodon hispidus
CGAATCCGCCCCTCAGAGACCCCTGCAATTGGTTTGCTCAGTTCACTCAGTTCGGGGTCGCAGTAGGGATCCTTGCAGATTCCCTCAGCAGCAGGAGCTGTGTGTGTGGCCAGGTGCAGAGTTCAGCTGCTCCTGCTCCAGAGTGCGCTGGGACGCCGCAGAGAGCACCGGTCCCGGTGGCGGAACCGGAAGCAATGTCGTCATTTGTGTTTTTTATCTTTGCCATTCTGAAAAATTTAAGGTGGTATCTCAAAGTTGTTTTGATTTGTATTTCTCTGATGGCTAAAGATGTTAACAACTTTTAAAAGTGTCTTTCAGCCATTTGTAACTCTTCTGCTGAGAATTCCCTTTTTAATTCTGAACCTCATTTTGTAATTGGGTTATTTAAGGCTTTGGGCTGTAGTTTCTTGAGTTCTCTATATATGAAAAATGATTTTTTAAAATAAACAGTTTTCACATACCAATAAATAAAACATTCAAGAATGGTATACATATATATACATATATAACCACATATATGTATATATATCAGACTTCTGTAAGTCTTCTATAAATAAATGTAATATAAAACTTGAACTTAAAATAATCAAGAAATCATAAGATAAAAATAATTAATCATGCCCTGTCGTCTGGATAGTGAGAGAGAACAGATGGACATAGATAACTCTTTCTAGTACACTACAGTTAACAATGGATTGGTGTTTAGATGTGTGGAATGACTGTGAGAAACAACTGTCCTTTTTACTTCCTTTTCCATAACTGAAAAAAAAGCTGCAGCTAAATCATGCCCTGTCACCTGGCTAATGACAGGAAACAGATGGAAATAGCTCTTTCCAGAATGTCATACATAATCATGGAGTAGGGTTTAGATGTATATAAAAGACAGAAAAAGACAACTATTACTTTTATCTCCTTTCATGTAACTGAAATTTTAAAAGAGAGATGCTTCTCATTATTTCTAAAGGCCACTTATTTGTTTGTGTTTTGTATGTTTGTCTGTCTTTGTATAGGGCACATGTTTTTTAAATCTGAATAAAATTTTCAGGTATTCCTCTGACACAATAATTCCTTAGAAAGAGTAGCATGGATGCAAAAGGAATACCATGCCTCAGTTATTTTGTATATGAGAAAAGCAAGATAGAACACTTGACTTCACTTCACCTGGCTATCATTAGCTCCAGGAAGAAGCAAGGGCATTGCCCTAGCTTCTTCTAAGGGAGCCAATGGGATCAAAAATGTAACTGATTTGGCAGTTGATCTGTAAACAGAGGCTGAAAAAGTGTCAAACTGGAAAACAATATGATCACTTTCATCTATAATAGCAAAGAATGGTATGAGGTTGAGCCCCCAAATCCCAGTCTGCTGGGAATGCATGATGGCCACCATGCATATCCATAGTCTTCTTCTGGCTGAGCCTTGACAGGAGCTGGAGCAGACTCTTAGTCCTTGTGTGGTCATCCCACTCTTTAGGGGACAAGGATAGTAGTTGGGTGCTTGGAAAGTAAGAAAAACACATCTTCAACACCCAGGGGAAATACGACATTCAATCATCAGTGACAGTCACACCCTGGGTTTTGCCTCCAATATGGTTTTGCTTCCAATGGTTTTGCCAAGCCAAGCCAAGCCATCAAACCTGTGCTTCAGGCCCCACTAAATTTCCAGTGGTAATTTCAGAACCACATCTCAACCTACACAGTCCAGGATGGAGACTGGGTGATTTGTCTTCCAGGGTTAACTATCCTCTTGTCGTTAGTCAACCCTAGTGGAAAATTCTCTCTCTCTCTTTCTCTCTCTCTCTCTCTCTCTCTCTCTCTCTCTCTCTCTCAAATAAAAATAAACAAATTAGAGACCCCATGGGTTCTGACATCATCACAGTGCTGTGCATCAGAGTGATGTGGGTTGTGGCGCATTTGCCTGTAGAGGGTTGGAAAGATGAAGGGGTGTGTTTTTGAATTACTCAAACCAAGGTGAACATGTTGTTGGAAAAATTCAGCCACCTGATGACTCTGAAACACATTTAAATATAGCATCCATGACCCATGTTTACAGGGAATTTAAAAAAGTGGTTTCCATTGACCACACACTCCAAATTTCAAAGAATCACATACTTAACTGTTCTTTTATGGTTTTGACAGGAGAAGAGAAAGACAGAAGAATGACCAGAATAGTTCAGAATGATATGTAAATAACTTGGACAACTCTGATGCTTGTGTGTGTTTGTGTGTGTGTATGTAGCTCTCTCTCTCTCTCTCTCTCTCTCTCTCTCTCTCTCTCTCTTTCTCTCTCTCTCTCCCCCTCTCTCTCTGTGTAAAAATGTATCAACCCCAGGAACAATATGAAATCCTTAGGACTTGCCAAGTTATGGTTTTATATTACCCTTTTACATTGGTGTGTTTCTGTCTCTTCTTTAGCATTCACAGTGCAAACGGCTCAAAACTTGTTTCCAACAAAAACTGCTGGGTCCATCATTCCTCTTAGGCTCAGTTCACTACCACCTAAAAAAAGTAGCTTTTCTTACTACTGTTCACCAAGTAGCCTTCATTTTTATAATATGCTTGGATCATAGCTTTACAAGCCAATGTTTTCTAAATGGTGTTTTCATTCATGTAAGAGGAAAAGAGGTTGTACAAGAAATCATTTTTCTGAATGATTCTGAACCTTCAACTTACATCATGAAACTTGAGTTCTTCAGCTGTTCTGTGTGACCTTGAAGCTAGATGTACATAAAATTTGCATGGTTAAAATGTAAGTATCATTTTGTTACACACAAATCCCCAATGGTCTTTTGATTATGTAATTAAAGGTAGAGAATTTTATGTGTTGTAGAATACCTATCTTAAGCATGCCTAGCATATGTCTCCTTGATAAAAAAAGGTCTTACTATCTTTTTAATAAGTCACATTTGCCTACTCATTATTCTCATAATTCATTCAATAGGTATTTAGTGTTTTGGTGCAGAATACACACCAGAAAATAGGCAAGTGTCTTTTTCTCTCCACTTCTAAAAGAAATCATATAGAAAATAAAATGAATAATGAAATCATAATAAATAAGACAGAATCAAGTAGAAAAAGAAGACAGAAACTGCTGAAGTGTGAGAGGCCAAAAAGGAACCCTGAAAGTTATCACAGTGAGTCTGAAATCAAACCATGATACCATTAGCAGAGTGAGCATTAAAAGAGGATAGACCAGAAAATATGAAGCCACACTAGGAAGAAGATGCTCAAAAGCCAATAGACTTACTTGCTTGAAGAGGAGAGAGAGACAGAGACAGAGAGAGACAGAGACAGAGACAGAGAGACACAGAGAGAGATTAGAATAGAAGCCAACACAGAAATACACAGAAGATGTTCTAGGACAATGCCAATTGTGGCTTTCATTCTCTGGCTGAAAGATGCCAGCATTAGACAGTTTCCAGTAAGGCATGTTATGATCTGACTTCTTCTTGCAAAGACTAGTGTATCTTTATAAATTCTATTAAAACAGGATTCTACTTACAATAGATGAGATAAGGATTCAATCAAATTAAGTGACTGTCAATGGATAAACAACTAAAGAAAACATGTATGTAAATATACCATTGGATAATATAGCATTAAAGAAATGAAATTTAGCTATAAACATAACTAGCTAGAAACATTTATTTACAATGTAACATTTTACTGTTTCTTGCCAAGTCAAGTGACCTATGGATTACTGTTGCTCTCAGTTTTGCTCAGGAAAGATTCTGTTTGCAGGATGCTGAAGTTAATACAGAAATTTGTAACTGGTCACCGTACTGAAAATTAGTGACTGTTGAATGCCTAGCCTTAAAAGGAATGACTGTATCATGCCTCTAAAGCTCAAGTAACTTTCCAAAATGTAGAGGTCAGAAAGAATATGTGAGTGAAACAATACAGAGAAATGCTATGAAAAGATGTCTTTTAGTTATTATAGGGGTTTTGAACCTAGGAGCTCACAATAGCAGTGACTGCTTGTACAAGTCTTGAATGAGAAAGGGCTCACAGCTAGACATCATGTAGAAAGGGAGAAGCCTGAAAAAACTCAGCCTTAAATGGGATGTTTCCATCAAATCCCTTCCCTCATAGCTCAGTGAACCCCTTGGAAGAGGAGGCAGAAAGAATGTAAGAGCCAAAGGGAATATAAGACACCAAGAAAGAGACCCTCTAGACCAATGCAAACAATGTTCCTGTGAACTCACAGAGACTGAAGAAGTATGCACATGACAAAATCTTAACCTTATCCTCTGTGTATATATTATGCCTTACAGTTTAGCAATGTTAATGATCTCTATTTAGCTACTCTGTAATGTACAATTATTTTTAAAATTGTGTGTTTGACATGGTATATATATATATATATATATATATATATAATTTGTCTGTCTCAGAAAATTTTAAAAGATTACAACTTTATTAGCTAGAGGACATATTAAAGAGAGTGTAAAAAAGCAAATGGACCATTTGGGTGATAGGTTCTGGAAGTCAGAAGCAATTAGTGTGCAAGTTGTGAAAAGTAATGACATAATAACATTTTATGTATAGGTTGAGGGGAGAAGAAGCTAGAGGATTGGTGAATTCAGCATAAAGAGAAAGAAGACAGTGGATAAAGAGAGAAATAACTGACAAGAGACAGCAGAATGGGAGAGGCCTATTTTGGCCTTAAGGAACAAAAAAGAATAGAAATTTTTGTAAGAGACTATGCACAAAACTATGACTCTACTTATGAAAGATGCATGTTACTCATTTTACAGAAGAAAAAAATGAGGCAGAAAGATATGAAGTCACTGTTGAAATAGATGTTAAGTCATAAAATACTAAGATGAAAAATGGGACTTCAAACATATATTAACACGGGATTATCTAAGCAGCTTTAGAGAATAAGCTCCAGAGAATCAGCTGCCTTTCATAATGTAGAGAACTAACTCAAAGCATAATTCATGCCTCCTTATAATGAGTACATTTCATGACAACCTGTTCCCTTTTGTGTGATGGCAAGTTTTCCCTCTCCCATATAATTAAGAACTATGGCTACAGTAGTTCTTAATTATTCCCATATGTAATACTCAAATAATCATGCCTTTTTATAGAGTTTGTTCCATTCTCAGATTCAAGAATCTTTCAAATCAAATTGACAAGCATTAAGAAAAATTCTATGATGATATATTTTATATTTAATAAAATCAGCCTGGAATATCAGAGAACAGACTCACCATAGTCAAGCATTGAAGGTAAGAGAATGGTAATTCATGCCTTTAATCCCAGCACAAAAATGACAAAATGGTAACTCACACCTTTATTCTCAGCATGGGAATGACCTAGTGGTGACCTATGCCTTTAATCTCATAACCCAAAAGACAGAGATATTTCTGTGTTTCTCTGAGTTCAAGGCCTAACTACCAAAAAGTAGTAGCTCACACCTTTAATCCTAACTCTAGAATTATGATTCAGAGTTGAACCCAGAAGTGAAATAACTAGGAGAAGAAAATATTTAAGGCAGGTGTATGCAGATATTGAGGTATTCTGTAGAAGCAATGAGCCAGGCTGAGGACTCTTAAAGAAAGCTTTTGCCAGGAGAAGTTGGCTGGGTGAGAATTAACTGTGGTCTGTTTCCTCTCTCTGATATTCCAGCTTTCCCCCAATATCTGGCTCTGAGTTTTCACTAAATACCAACTAGAATTTGTGTTTTAAAAATTTTTAGCTCAGTTTCCCTACTTGCAAGAGTCACTGAGTTAGATCCACAGAACTACACAAATAGGGTATGGTGGCAGAAGTTGGTCTCAAGAACCAATCCTCAGGAGACTTCAGGAAGTAGAGGCAGGAGGATCAGAATTTCAGAAACATATTTGTCTGTATCATGAATTTGAGTCTATCCTGGAATACATGAGGCCCTATCTCAAATCTTTCTCCTCCCGAATGTTACCTCATTCTAATAATTTTCCTCTGTAATGAACATTTACACATATCTCCATCCCATCACTCTCCTCTCTACATAATATAATATAAAAAATAAGTATCAAAGACAGTTTCCAATTTCAGAGATCCTCAGCAGCTTCTTCTGACTTTAAGGCACACATGGAATTCTCAACTGTTCAGTGATTTATTTTGTCAGACTGTTGGAATCAAGTCATACTAGCCGCCCTCTGCCCTCTAAGTGGCAGCTACAGCCTTCCCCTTTGCGTGGAATGATAGTTCTTTTGCTTGACAAACACAAACTGTCAGCTCACTTTACACAGCTGCAGCCGCTGAAGGCATCTGGCATGAAACATATGGAATTTAATTTCTTGATATTTACATAGATTGAAACTGTTTTTGCTCCAGGCTACAGGCAATATTTTGTACCAGCCCTAAAGGTAAAAATATTCATACAGCCTCTTGTTCTTAACACTTTGACTAGTTATATGTCTGTGCATTGACAAGTGCTGTCCATGGCAAGAAGAAGGTTATCTGACCAAAGTTTTGAGAGTATGTGTGTGTGTGTGTGTGTGTGTGTGTGTGTGTAAATATTTAGGAGGAAACTGGTCACTAATCAGCAAACCTTCTACCTGTGGCTTTGTAACTTCCACAGCCTTATACCTTTGACCTATTGAGAGTTTAGCATAAAGTTCTCTCTTAAGATCAGGCCTGAAATCCAGATAGAAAGTGATTATCTAACCCACAAAGGATATGGCACTATTGTACATCTTGTCTGGGAGGTTGGTATTGCAGCCATCACTGTTGAGCAAACACTAGTTAAAGCCACTGATGTATTTTCTATCACAGAAGTCTGCACAGCACACATTGACACTGTAAAATCTAGGCAGTAGGGAGAAAGTATTTTATTCAGTTTGAGATTGCGTTCCATTGGCCATGCAGCCAAAGTGTGTGTGTCTTGAGGTCTTATCATATATTATGATGGGTAACCAAGGGGAATGGCTTTATCCTGTACTATTTTGGAGTTCTCTGAGATGCCTTTACAAGTACTTCATAAAGTGATATCCCATGTCTTAAAAAGCATTACTCATTTAATAGCCTATGTTTCCTGTACATGGATGCAGTGTAATTAATTTGAATCTTTTAAAATATTTTAAGTTGTAGTTTGTAATTATCTGGCAAAATAGTGGATTTCTATAAATATTTCCTATATATTCTTAGTTTGGTAATCTACCACTTTTCCCTTCTTGTATTTTATTCTCCCACCTCTATCCTTGCTTAATATCTCAATCAATTCTGGCCATGCCCAGTGGGGATCTTGATTCTCAGGAGCTACTAAAGCTTCCCTTAATAATGCTTGAGTCCCACTACTAGGAGAGATTTCCATTTTCTGGTATCTTCTTGAATTTCTTTCTTCAAGGACTTGAAGTTCTTGTCATACAGGTCTGTCATTGCTTTGCTTAGAATTATTTTATGTTATTTGTGGCTACTAAAATGGGTGACATCTTTCTGACTTCTTTTTCAGCTATTTGTTATTTATATGTAGAAAGTCTATTTTTTCTTTTTTTGAGATAAAAGTCATTGTCTTTGTTTCATTGATTCTTTGTATTGTTCACTTTCTTCAATTTTATTGATTTCAACACTGGGTTTGTTTAATCTTTGTTTTCTACTCCTTCTAGTTAAGTTGACTTCTTTTTGTTCTAGAGCTTTCAGCTGTACTGTTAAGTCATGTTTGTGAGATTTTTATAAATTCTTTATGTAAGTACTTAGTGCTATGAACTTTCTCTTAGCACTGCTTTCATCATGTTCCACAAGTTTAAGTATGTTGTGGATTCATTTTGATTCAATTCTAGGAAGTCTTTATTTCTTCACCTCTTCCTTGACTTGGAGCTGATTTACTTGAGAACTGTGCAGTTTCCATGCCGTTATAGGCTTTCTGTATTTTCGTGAGCTCTGACTTAATGCCATGGTGGTCTGATAGGATACAAGAGGTTATTACAATATTTTGTATTTATTAATATTTGACTTATGACTGAGTATGTGGTTAATTTTAGGGAATGTTCTATGGAGTGTTGAGAAGAATCTATATTCTTTTATATTTAGGTGCAATGTTCTGTATATAACTGTTAAATCCATTTGAGTCACAACATCTTTTAGATTCCTTATTTCACTGTTAATTTCTGTTT
The DNA here is from genome assembly GCA_004025045.1 of Sigmodon hispidus. NCBI lineage: Eukaryota > Metazoa > Chordata > Mammalia > Rodentia > Cricetidae > Sigmodon > Sigmodon hispidus. The sequence goes on from PVIH01007140.1 coordinate 8,099, forward strand.
GATAGATAGACATGTTTGGTGGAATGTTCTCTGAATGCTGTAAATAAAGGACTGTTTTGGCCCATGTAGAGCACCGTAGAAGTGGGTGGAGAATCAGAACAGACAAGTAGAAGGAGGGTGAAGTTAGTTGCTATCCCACCCCAGAGAAGAACAGACATGTAAGAAATACAGGTGAGCCATGGGCCGGGTCACGTGGCAGGTAGATTATAGAAATGAGTTGAATTAATACAAAAGAGCTAGTTAGTAATGTGCTTGAGCCATAGGCCAAACAGTATGAAGTTAATATAAGTGTCTGATTTATTTCTTTGGGGGAAAAAGCCGCCATGGGCTAGGTTCCAAACCTCGGGTCAAAAAGGGCTGGGAAACTTTTTACAACAGATGGCGTCCAAACGTGGGCCTGAACACCCTCATAAAGCCTGAGAAAGTTTAAAAAGCTTAAAGAGTGTTCTAGATCACTGAAACAGAGCCAAAAGTGGCTTTCTGAATTGCATATTTGAATTGATTTATGGTACAGAGACAGTGTGGTGTTCAGGCTAGAATTTAAAAATGGCGCATTTGCGGCACACAGCTTAAACTCATTCATTTCACAGAAGGCTTGGTATAAGTGTGATTGATTTAAGGTTTCTACTTATACTGACCAGAAAGGAAACAGAGTCAAAAACAGTTTTTCTGGTAGCAGCATTTCCTGAGTCTGCTCTGGTTGCTGGTAGTGAGAGAAATGCAGCAGGCTCCTCCACTATGTTGAAAAGCAGCCAAAAGGGGAGGAGTCAGTAATTACAGAGATCCTAGCATTTTAAAAGCTCTTCTGGTTGGAAAATGATTAAGAATTCTCAATAAAACAGATTTAGACTCATAAAACCTCTAAACGGGGTACAATATAGGTAAAGTACGCATAGGCTTCAGAGACAGTGAAAAAAAGGGTAAAGAAAGCCCTTTAAGAAAGAGAAATAGAAAATAAAGATAAAAAGGCCACATGAAGATGGCAGATAAATAGTCTGGATTTTGGTTATTGTGTTTTCTTTTAATTTTTTAACTTTTAATGAGCTAACTGCAGAAAGATGTATGATTGCTAAGGCTGCTAAGCTAAAAAATACGTATACTTTAAAGATATCTTGACTTTGAAATCTGTTTATAAGAATATGTTGCTTCGAAAAAGAGTTTCTGTTTTTGTCTCCACAGAAGATCAAAACCTGTGGATTGGTTCCAGGCAAATGTGGTTTCATTTGCCAAGGCCACCTGAACATTCTCAGCTTCTAAGATTCCAGTTGAGGTGATCCAGCCTCAAGACCCCATGAGATTGTCATCATCCTTTGTCAGCAGGAAGTAGTAAAAGAAAGAAAGCTATGTCCAATTTCCCAAAATATTACTTATTAATGTTTGTTTTCATTATAAATGGTTAATGGTCATAGTCAATCTTTTTTTTTAAAAAAAAGTGGGGTGAATATGATATAGAAATGATTAGAAAAGATAAGTGGATTTTGGTTTATTGATATAAACTTAAGGTCAATTTTGTTATGCTGTATGGATTTTTCTACTCTTGATTAAGGTATGATGCTGATGTAACTCATTTAAAATTGTAATGTGTAATTGAGAAATGCAGATTAATAGTCATCTATGATAACCAAAATTATATTCATGTTAGTTAGGTTTTTGTAGGTATACAAAGATATATTTCAATTAGATAGGTAGTCTTCAAACACTTCAAAGACATGCAGAATATGGCATTTAAAATATCTTAAGAACTTGGACTTTTCTGGCCAGTGAGACAGGTCTGCTCCTGGCAGCATCAGTGTATTTCAGGAAAATGATGGGCATTGAAGAAACTTCATGTGGAATTTACTTTGTGGCAACAGTTATCCACTGGACAAGAAACTGTTCTGGTATTGACAGCTTGATAGTACGCTGTAAAAATAGGACATGCAGGTTCCATAGGAAAGTGACCTCTGAACTTTGACAGAACAAGCCGAGACGGTCCTTCAGGTTCCTGTTTTGCAGAAAAAATTGCCAGGCATCATTCTGGAAACAAGGAGATGCGACTTACCGACTGTGCCAGATTTCCTGCATCATTGAAATGTATGGCAGAGACTTTGGCCTATAGGCTGAAGATGGTGCCCCAATGTTACAAAGGAACTTTGGATGACTGTCCAGGCAGACAGGTGTCATCTCTGTCATTTTCTAGACTTTGGAAGTTGCTTGCACTTCCTGTTTATTTGGATAATATTATATCCTTCTGTTGTTTTTGATGTGATTGAAGGTTTAATAATTATAGGTATAGTTCTTTTTAGTTTAAAAGGTATATTAGATATGAAACTTTAGACTCACAATGATAAGGTAGATAATGGAATAATCTCTTTAATTTTGTGAATACAAATAGACTGGATATTGTGACTGTAATTCCTGCTTGAGAGCTGTTCTGTTGTAATTTTGCTATATGGAAATTGAAACCTTCCTTCTTGATTAGACAGAAAAGAGGAAGTGTGGTGGAGTGTTCTCTGTATGCTGTAAATAAAGGACTGTTTTGGCCTATGTAGAGCACTGTAGATGTGGGTGGAGAATCAGAGCACAGACTGGTAGAAGGGGGGTGAAGTTAGTCAGTTGCCATCCAACCCCGAAGAACAGACATATAAGAAATACAGGTGAGCCATGGGCCAGGTCACATGACAGATAGATTAAAAGAAATGGGTTGAATTAATATGAAAGAGCTAGTTAGTTATGTGCCTGAGACATAGGCCAAACAGTATGAAGTTAATATAAGTGTCTGATTTATTTCTTTGGGGGAAAAAGCCACCACAGGCCAGGTTCCAAGCCTCGGGCCCAAAAGGTCCTGGGAAACTTTTTACAACAGACCTGGCCATTAGTTACAGTAGGGTGCTGAAGTCACGCTATTAGTGTGTAGGGTTTGATGTGCAATTTAAGCTTTAGTAATTTTTCTTTTATATATGCTGTTTCCCTTGTATTTGGGGCATATATATATCTCAATTCTGAATATATATATCCTGATGATTTTTTTTTCTGAAATGAATATATAATTTTCTCCCTCCTCTTTAATGATTGATTTTAGATTGAAGTCTATTTTGTTAGATATTAGCATAGCTATACCAGCTTGCTTAACCTTTTCTTAGCCTTTACTCTGAGGTAGTGTCTGTTTTTGAAGTTGACGTATGTTTCTCATATGCAGCAAAAGGATGTATCCATTCTGTTAGCTTATATCTTTAAATCTATTGATATTATTAAGATATCAATGATCAGTTGTTGTTAATTCCTGTTATTATTTGGTGGTAGTATATATATATGTGTTTTCCTGTTTCATTCTGTAATGTTATGTATTGCCTGTGGTATGGTAGGTATATCTAATTTTTGTAGGTTGGAATTTTCCTTCTAATATTTTCTGTAGAGCTGGCTTTGTGAATAGGTATTGTTTAAATCTAATTTTGTCATGGAAAATTTTGTTTACGCCACATATGGTGATTGAAAGTTTTGATGGTTATAGTAGACTGTCATCCATGATCTTTTAGTGTCTGAATAATATCTCTCTAGAATCTTCTGGCATTCAGAGCCTCCATTGAGAATTTGGGTGTTATTCTGATGGATCTGCCTTTATAAATTATTTGGCCTTTTTCTTTTGCATCTCTTAAAATTCTTTCTTTATTCTGTTGTTAGTTGTTTGATTATTATGTAGCCACAAAACTTTTTGGGGTCTAGTCTATTTTGATTTCTGTAAGCTTCTTGTATCTTCATAGGCATTTTTTTCTTTAGGTTGGAAAAGTTTTCTTCCATGATTTTGTTGAATATATATACCATGCCTTTAAGCTATTATTCTTTTCCTTCTATTCCTGTTATTTTCAGATTCAGTCTTTTCATGGTGTCCCAATTTCCTGAATGTATTTGGTTATAAATTATGTAGCTTCAATGTTTTCTTTGATTGAAGTATCTGTTTGATCTATGTTATCTTCCAATCCAGAGATTCTGTCTTCCATCAGTTGCATTCTGGGGTGATGTTGCATCTATAATTTCCTGTTCATTTCTCAGATTTTCTATTTTTAGCATTCTCTCAGTTTGTATCTTTTTTTATTGCTTCTATTTTAATTTTCAAGTCTTGAACTGTTTTCTTGACTGTTTCCTTGCTTTCTCTTGGCTTTTTATTAAAGAATTTATTATTATTTTTCCATATTTTGTTTGTCTTTTCCTTTGTTTAAGAGAGTTCTTTGTGTGTGTGTTTTAAATCACTTTATATACCCATCATCTTTCAATGATATAAGAGTTTGATGGAGTGCATGATGTAAAAACACCAAAAAATAAATATACATATAAAAAAGAAATACTATGATTAATACCAGGGTTTCATTGGCTTTGTAACTTTTAAAGGCTTTGTTTATTTTTTAAGTTGTATGAAATTATGTGATATGTATCTGTCTTAGTTTTTTAAGTTATTAATAAAGTTCTATAGTAAGTCCATATTTTCTTGTGGTTGTTTCTGCTATTGATGTATTTTATTTATTTTTCTTTTTTTGGTGGGGGACTTTTTATTTTTAGTATGGGGTATTTTATTAGTATTTCAAGCAGGTCATAAAGTATGCATTTGCTAAAATTAAATTTTGCTTCAATTTTGCTATCTAAAAACTCAACAGTTTTTTCAGAATCTTCAATTTATCCAAACAAATTTACAATGTATGTCCTCATGATTTTCTGGAATTTCATTCATATGTGTTATAATGTTTGCCTTTCAATTTCTAGTTTTATTGAAGTAGGTTTTCCCTTTTTGTTTAATTTGGCTAAGAATTTGCCAATTGTGTTTAATCCTTAACAATTAATTAATTAAAAAAAGAAAACAGGTTGAAAAAAAAGAATGTTTTTGCTTAAATTCCACGAATGAGTGAGTACATCTTCTGCTTCTCTTTCTGGGTTTGTGATACCTCACTGAGGAGGATATTCTCCAAATCCATCTGTTTGTCTGCAAATTTTAGTATATCATTTTTTTCTTCCTGCTGAGTAGTACCCCATTGTGTAGATGTACCAGTTTATTAATCCATTCTTAAGTTTAGGTACATCTAGATGGTTTCCAGGTTCTTGCAATTATGAATAATGCTGCTATGAACATAGTTGAGCTAATGCTTTTGGGGTATGAATGTGTGTCTTTAGGGTATACGTTCAATAGTGGTATTGCTGGATCCTTGGGGAGAGTGATTTGTATTTATTCTGAGAGATTGCCATATTGCATTCCAGAGTAGCTGAACCAGTTTACACTCCCACCAACAATGGAGGAGTGTTCTCCTTGCTCCACAACTTCTCCATCATAGGTTGTCATCTGTGTTTTTGATCTGAGCCATTCTGGCAGGTGTAAGGTCGTATCTCAAAGTTGTTTTGATTTGCATTTCTCTGATGGCTAAAGATGTTCAGCAATTTTTTAAGTGTCTTTCAGCGATTTGTAATTCTTCTGCTGAGAATTCCCTTTTTAGTTCTGAGCCCCATTTTTTGATTGGGTTATTCAGAGTTTTGGGCTCTAGTTTCTTGAGTTCTCTATATATTTTAGAGATCAATCCACTGTCAACTTGTAGGGTTGGTGAAAATTTTTTCCTATCCTGCAGGATGCCATTTTGTTTTAATGACTGTGTCCTTTTTCTTACAGAAACTTCTCAGTTTTAGGAGGTCCCACTTATTGATTGTAGTTCTTAATGTCTGTGCCATTAGTGTTATATTTAGGAAGTGGTCACCTGTGCCAATTAGTTGGAGGGTGTTTCCCACTTTGTTTTCTATGAAGTGCACAGTGACTGAGTTTATATTGATGTCTTTGATCCACTTGGATTTGAGTTTTGTGCAAGGTGACAGACTTGGATCTATTTGAATTTTTCTAAACACTACCATCCAGTTATGCCAACACCATTTGTTAAGGATACTATCTTTCTTCCATTGAATATTTTGGGTCTCTTTGTCAAAGATCAGGTGTTCATATGTTTTTAGGCTAATGTCCAGATCCTCAATTCTATTCCATTGAGCCACAAGTCTGTCTTTATGCCAGTATTAGGCTGTTTTTATTACTGTAGCTCTGTAGTTTAACTTGAAGTCAGGAATGGTGATGTCTCCTGATGGTCCTTTGTTGAGCAAAATTTGCTGAAAGCGTTTATCAACTCCAGAAGTTTTCTGATAGAATTTTTTTGGTCACATTTGTATACAATCCTATAATCTGAAAATAGAGATAGTTTCACTTTTTTTTTCCAATTTGTATCCTTTAATCTCTTTTCTTTCTCTTATTAGTTTGGCTAAAACTTTGAGAAGTATATTGAACAGATAAGGGGAAAGAAGACAGCCTTGTCTAGCTCCTGAGTTTAGTGGGATTGCTTTGAGTTTTTCTCAATTAAGTTTGATGTTGGATATCGGCTTCGTGCAAATCACCTGTATTATACTTAAGAATTTTCACTCTATCCTGATCCTCCAGGAGTTTTATCACAAAGAAATGATAAACTTTGTCAAAGGCTTTTTCAGCATCTAAGGATATGATCATGTGCATATTTTAAATCATTTTGTTTATATGATGGATGACATTTATAGTTTTTCGTATGTTGAACCATCCTTGCATTTCTGGGATGAAGGCTACTTGATTGTGATGGATAACTTTTTTATATGTTTTGTAATGGTTTGCCATAATTTTGTTGAGTATTTATGCACTAATGTTCATGAGTGAGATTAGTCTGTAGTTCTCTTTCTTAGTTGTATCTTTGCATGTCTTGGGTTTCAGGGTGATTTTGGCCTTATAAAAAGGGTTTGACAGTGTTCTTCAGTTTCCACTGTATGGAACAGTTTGTTGAGTATTGGTATTAGTACTTTTTCGAATGTCTGGTAGAAGTCTGCAATAAAACCATCTGCTCCTGGGCTTTTTTATTTGGTAGTCTTTTAATAACAGCTTCAATTTCCTTTGGTGTTATTGGTCTGTTTATGTCTTTAATATGTCCTTGATGTAATTTTGGTAATCCAGAAAGCTGTCTTTTTCTTTTATGTTTTCCATTTTAGTAGAGTATAGATTTTCATAGTATGACCTGATAATTCTCTGGATTTTCTGGGGGTCTGTCATTATGTCTCACTTTTCATTTCTGATTCTGTTAATTTGAATATTCTCTCTCTGTCATTTGGTTAGTTTAGATAAGGGATTGTCTATCTTGTTGACTTTCTGAAAGAACCAACTTTTTTATTCATTGATTCTTTGTATTGTTCTCTTTGTTTCTATTGTATTGATTTTGTCTTAGGTTTGATTATTTCCTGGCTTCTCCTCCTTCTAGGTGAGTTTTCTTCTAATTGTTCTAAAGCCATTTTCACTGTGTTGATTCTACCTAACCAGGAGCATGGGGGATCTTTCTATTTTCTGATGTACTCTTCCATTTCTTTCTTCAGAGATTTGAAGTTTCTTTCAAACAGATCTGATACTTCTTTGGTTATAGTTACACCAAGGTATTAATGCTATTTGCAGCTATTATAAAAGGTAATGTTTCCCTTACTTCTTTTTCAGCCATTTTATCTTTAGTGTATAAGAGGGCTACTGTTTTCTTTGAGTTAATCTTGTATCCTGCTACATTTCTGAAAGTGTTTATCATCTGTAGAAGTTCCCTGGTAGAATTTTTGGGTCACTCATGTATACAATCATGTTACCTCAAAATTGAGATAGATTGACATCTTCTTTTCCAATTTCTATCCCTTTAATCTCCTTTTGTTCTCTTATTGGTTTAGCTAAAACTTCACAAATTATATTGAATAGATAAGTCTGGTGAAATGTTCTCTGTATGCTGAAAATAAAGGAACTATTTTTGGCCTATGCACAGCACGATAGAAATGGGTGGAGAATCAGAGGGCAGGCAGGTAGGAAAGGGTGGAGTTAGTCAGTCGCCATCTGACCCCTGAAGAAGACAGACATGTAAGAAATACAGGTGAGCCAAGGGCTGGGCCACGTGGCTGGAAGATTAATAGAAATGGGTTGATTTAAGATGAAAGAGCTAGCTAGTAATGTGCTTAAGATATGGGCCAAACAGTATAAAGGATATAAGGGTCTGATTCATTTCATTGGGGACAAAAATCTCCACTGCAGACCAGGTTCCAAACCTCCGCCGTGGGCCAGGTTACAAAACCTCCCGGCCCAAACGGGTGCCAGGAAAACTTCCTACAATTGATAAGGGGAGAGGGGACAGCCTTTTCCAGTTCTTGATTTTAGTTGGATTGTTTTGAGATTTTCTTCATTTAGTTTGATGTTGGCCATCAGCTATTTGTAAATAGCCTTTATTATACTTAGGTATTTTCCCTATATTCCTGATCTCTCCAGCACTTTTATCACAATGGAATGTTGGATTTTATCAAAGCCTTTTCAGCATCTAAAGAGATGATCATATTTTTTTTCTTCCATTTATTTATATGATGAATGACATTTACAGTGTTTTGTATGTTGAGCTATCTCTGCATTCCTGGGATGAAGCCTACTTGATTATGGTGAATAATTTTATTTATATGTCCTCAGATTCGGTATGCCAGAATTTTCTTGAGAATTTTTGCATCAGTGTTCATGAGAGAAATTGTTTTTTAATTCTCTTCCTTTGTTGTGTCTTTGAGTTGCTTGGGTATCAGGGTGACTGTGGCCTCATAAAAACAGATTGGCACTATTTCTTCAGTTTCTTCTGTATGGAACAGTCTCAGGAGTATTGGTATTAGCTTTTCTTTGAATGTGTGGTAGAATTCTGCTCTGAAACCATCTGGGCCTGGATTTTTTTATTTGGGAGACTATTAATTCAGCTTTAATTTCCTTTGTTGATATAGGACTATTTAGGTCTTTAATCTGACCTTGTTTTAATTTTGATAAATGGTACCTGTCCAGAAAGCTATCCGTTTCTTCTAGGTTTTCCATTTTTGTGGAGTATAGATTTTCAAAGTATGATCTGACAATTCTCTGGATTCCCTAGGGATCTGTTGTTATGTTCTCCTTTTCATTTCTGATTTTGTTGATTTGGATACTCTCTCTGCTTTTTGGTTAGTTTGAATAAGGTTTTATCTACCTTGTTGAATTTCTCAAAGAATCAACCCTTTGATTCATTAATTTTTCGTATTGTTCCTTTTGTTTCATTTGTGTTGATTTCTGCTCTAAGCTTGATTATTTCCTGTTCTCTATTTCTTCTAGGTAAGTTTGCTTCTAATTGTTCCAGAACTTTCAGCTGTGCTGATAGTTCTCTTGTGAGAGATTTCTCTAGTCTTTTCATGTAGGCATCTAGTGCTTTGAATTTTCCTCCTAAGACTCCTTTCATTGTATCCATAAATATGAGTATGTCATGGATTCATTTTTATCATATTCTAGAAAGTCTTTGATTTCTTTCTTAATTTCTTCCCCGAACCAGAGCTGGTTTAGTTGAGTGATGTTTAGTTTCAATGAATTGTTAGGCTTTCTGTGGCTCTTGATGTTGCTGAACTCTAGCTTTAGACCATGGTGATTTGGTATGATACAAGGAGTTACATCTATTTTTTTGTACCTGTTGATATTTGCTTTATGATCTAATATGTGGTCAATTTTGGAGAAAGTTCCATGAGGTGCTGAGAAATATGTATATTCCTTTTTGTTTGGGTAGAGGGTTCAGTACATATCTACTAAGTTCTGTTAGATTTCTCATTTCTCTTTTAAGTTTCTGTCTGGTTTACCTGAAAGTAGAATATTGATGTCTCCCACTATTAGTGTGGCAGGTTTGATATTTGGTTTAAGCTTTAGTAATGTTCTTTTTTTTCATATGCAGGTCCCCTTGTGTTAGGGGAAGAGATATTCTAGATTGAAATTTCATCTTGGTGAATTTTTCCTGAGATGAATAAGAAGTGACTTTCTTGGTCTCTTTTTACTGATTTTAGTTTAAAGTCTATTTTGTTAGGTATTAGAATGGCTATACCAGCTTGTTTTGTAGGGCCATTTGATTAGAATGTCTTTTCCTAACTCTTTTTTTCTCTGAGCCTGTGTCTGTCTTTAAAGTTGAGGTGCATTTCTTGTATGCAGCAGGTTGACTTTTGTTTTTGTATCCGTTGTGTTTGGGTGTGTCTTTTTACAAATGAATTGAGTCCATTGGTATTAAGGGATATTAATAATCAATGATCAATATTTCCTGTCATTTTTGGTAGTAGCTTTTGTGTACTTCCCTTTTTTAGGGGAGGGCTCTTCTGTGGATTTATCAATTGTTTGTGGTTACATGGGTGTTTCTTCTTTCCTTAGGTTTGAGTTTTCTCTCTAGTGCTTTCTGTAGTGCCAGATTTGTGGATAGGTATTATTTCAACCTGTCTTTGTCATGAAATATCTTGCTAACTCTGCCTATGTTGCTTGATAATTTTGCTGGGAATAGTATTCTATGTTGGCAGCCATGCTCTTTTTAATGCCTGTATAACTTCTGACCAGGACCTTCTTGCTTTCATTGTTTCTCTTAAATAGTTTGACATTATTCTGATGGGTCTGCGTTTATAGGCAAGTTGGTTATTTTCCTTTACAAGTCTTAATAATTTTTTTGTTCTGTATGTTTGTGGCTTAATTATTATGTGGTGAGAAGACATTTTTTTGGGAGGCATATCTATTTGGTATTCTGTAATCTTCTTGTATCTTTATAGTCATTTCCTTCTTTAGGTTGGGAAAGTTTTCTTCTATGATTTTATTGATTATCTGTGCCTTTGAGTTGGTATTCTTCTTCTTCTATGCCTATTATTCTCAGGTTTGGTCTTTTCATGGTGTTTCAAATTTTTTGAACGTTTGTGTTATGGCTTTTTTGGTTCTGGTGTTTTCTTTGACTGATTTATCTATTTTCACTATTGAGTGTTCCACTCCTGACATTCTCTTTCATCTCTTGGATACTTTTGGGTATGCTTGTATCTGTAGTTCAGGTCTTTTTTTTTTTTTTTTTTTTTTTTTTTTTTTTTTTTTTTTTTTTTTTTTTTTTTTTTTTTTTTTTTTTTTTTTTTTTTTTTTTTTTTTTTTTTTTTTTTTTTTTTTTTTTTTTTTTTTTTTTTTTTTTTTTTTTTTTTTTTTAGATTCTCTATTTCATCCTTTACTTTGTTTTGTGTCTTCTTCATTGTTTCTATTTCAATTTTCCTGGAATGACTTTCTCATTTGTTAGATTTCTCTTTCTTGTTTTCTTTGTCCCCCCCCCCCATGGGTTTGTTCATCTCTTCCAATTTTTATTTGTATTTTCTTTTATTTCTTTAAGGGAATTTTTTTATATCTTTTTTAAGGCTTCTGTAATCTTCATAAAGGTGTTTTTGCTGTTGTTTCCTTCTGTTTTTTCTTTATTTCTCTGTTCAGGTTTTGGTAGAGACATCACTTCTTCTGGTGTTGCCTTGTTGTTCCTTATATTGTTATATGTATTTTTGCACTGGCGTCTGCCCATTGCTTCCTTGGTTCATTCTTACTCAGGTATTAGTGAAATCTTAGTCAGTTGTGGCTACAGGGGTTGTTTGTCTCCTGTCTGTTCTGTACATAGGGTCTGCACAATTTCTTACTCTGGTCATATCACAGTATCCTTGCTGTCTGAGGACGTCTGACTCCCACTTTGTCCCTGAAACTACGGGGTCATGCTGTTCAGATAGACATCCATCCCACTATGATGAAGCAACCTGCCTTAGAGGCAAGGCCTGGCCATCTGTTATGTGAACTCCAGGGTTACTGCAGAAGGCTTGTCCCAGTCCTGGTGCAGGGCAGGCCTATCTGTGAGGTCAAATCTGAGACTGTGTCTCTGGACTCTGTGATGAGGTCCCCGGGAGATCTAGGGGCTGGAACCACACTGATCTGGACCTGGGATCCTAGCTTTCATAAGACGTCTGATTCTCACTCCGCCCTGCACACCATGGGGTCACACTGATTAGATCAAGGGACTTCTTAAATCTCCTCTTCAATTTTCTCCATAAAGGTTTCTATCATCTTCATAAAGTTATTTTATGGTCATTTTTCTTCTGCTTCCTCTATGTTGGAATGTTTAGGTCTTGCTGTTGTTGTACTGCTAGGTGGTGCCATATTGTTCTTTATGTTGCTGAGTATATTATTTCATTTCATATATATTGCATCACCTTCTACAACTGGTGCAAGCTCTAGGTTCACTAGGCGCTGGATGATTCTGTGTTTTGGGGAGGCCTTGATGTTGTAGAGTGATGGGTGGGTTTGGGGGCAGGAGTGGATCTTGTAAATTGCAGGGTCAGACTGGCCAGGGTGATAGTGCAGATGCCTGTCTGCTGAAGTTTTCCCTACAGATCTAAAACTGGGGCAGCCTAGAGAGACTTAATACCTCAATCAAATGCTCAAGATGAAGGTATCCAAGTTTCTATCCCTTTTCACCTTATATTACTCTCTCAACCCAGTCATATCTCTTCCTGTCTCCACCACCTTAGTGCTGGTACTAAAGGCATGTACCTCCAAGTACAGGAATTAAAGACACAGGATCCCAAATGTTGGTATTAAAGATATGAGCCTCCACCACCTGGCTCTGTTTCTCTTAGACTGGTGCAATCTTGTGTAGCCCAGGGTGGCTATAGACTTCTGATCTTCCATCTTCCTCCTCCCAAGCGCTGGGACTAAATGTGTGTTCCACCCTTGCATGGTCTCTATGGTAAACTAGTGGCTAGCTCTGAGCTTTGATCTTCAAGCAAACTTTATATATTAGAGCACAAACAAAATATCACCCCAGTTTACTATAATTTAATTTTGTTGCTCTTGTTATTACAGCTTTGGCAACTGAAAAGTTTCTCAGCTGCTACCTGTATCCCTTTAATATGAATATAACAACAAAACTTTCTGTTTTATTGATGTTTGACCTCTTTTTTGCCACTCTAGAATATTAGAGGTGAATCTGACAGATTTCCTGTCCTAGTCTTTGAATCAGACAATTTTTGCCTTGATATTTTAATATTCAGTTGATTGTCCTTATGCTACTGTCCTCAATAGTAGAAGGTTAGAATTTATGAGTTAGTTATAATAATTAGAACAAATGTAAATTATGTTTACATTTTACTGTAATAATTACATAATCATTATCATTATTGATTAAATTATTAAATGTTTAAATTTTCATTTATTGTTTTCAGAAATTATTTGTTAAATACTTGTGTGTGCTCTAAGTCCTGAGATAACAGGTTCAGAGGATGTTAGAGTTTGTAAAATCTGGGCTTACATTGTAAAAGCTCACATTCTATAGATTTTTCTAGCCTTCAGATGTCAAGTCTGTGATTTATAAGTTGATTCAATTTATTTCCCGAGAATAATGACATACAAGCAAGAGTATACATTTCATTATTTATTTTTGTATCCATAATATCTAACATATTATTGAACCTATACAGACACTCATAAAATATTTGTTGAACAAATAGATGGATGGACATAATGATGGCTGAATGTACAGATACATGATGTATGATTTAGAAATATAACAGGTTTTTTTTTTTTAAATCTACTTAGGAACAAAGACAATGTGTGCTTCTACCAAGTAAAAGTAGTAATTGAATTTTTTAAGATACATTAAATTATGAGTAAATAACTGTCTAGCCTTATTGGAAGAAAAATATTTTGAATTTTGTCTTCTGAATGATTTCTCTGTTATACATGGTATAAGATGGGTTTGGCTTAAGTTATCTGTGTTCACCTGTCCTATAGTTCGTACTGGCTTTTGACTGTAAGTTCATCTGAAGCTATCAGCCAAGTCAGCCAAGAGAGTTCTCTTCGATATTATTCACAAATATAACCACCTAGGCTCCTTTACAAAATGGAGATCAATTTACTAGAAGACACATTTCAAAACATAAAGAAAGAAGCTGAAAATATTATAATATTATTCCTGGAGATTGGACAACAACAATAGTGACTCAGTGTAACAGCCAAATTACAGACCCTGCTTAACTTGTTATTTAAAAGAAAATGGTGTGGTGATATATTTTATATTTAATAAAATCAGCCTGGAATATCAGGGGACAGAATCACTCACAGCCAAGCACAGGGATGTCAGTTGGTAACTCAAGACAGCATGAGAATGACTGAGTGGTTACCTTAATTCCATAACTCAGGAGACAAAGTTTTTTTTGTGTGTTTCTGTGAGTTAAAAGCCTAACTACCAAATGGTTGTAGTTCACACGTTTAAATTTAACTCTAGGATTATGATGCAGAGTTGAATCCAGAAAGTAAAACAACTGGGCAGAGAAGATATTTAAGGCAGGCATAGACAGACATTGTGTGATTCTGTAGAAGCAACAAACTAGGCTAAAAACCCTTGAAGATAGCTTTTATCCTGAGAAGTTGGCTGGGTGAGAATTGACTGTGGTCTGTCTCTTCTCTCTGATATTTCAGCTTTCCTCCATAAAACACGTTCATACTACAAGAATGAGAAGAAATTTCAAGATAACAATAGAGGAGATCTTAATATGACCAAAGAAATTTGAACAGGTGGTACATACAATTTTATTTGCTTGTAGACTGTCTGTGTACCTGATTACCTCAATTCCCAGAGGATCCCATTCTCTGGCTACATGCAAAAGATACTGTTGATTTTCCCAAGCCTTTAGAGTAGTGTTAAATTCCAAGTCAGAGGTTAAGAATTAATTAATTAATTAGTTAATTAATTAATTAATTTTTAGGGATAAGAATTTGAATTCTGTATTCATCACATATTTGCTATCACTCTTGGCTTACTTCTAAAACAAGTGATCTAATGTGTAAACTTTAGTAGCAGTCACGGTCTCTTCAGTGGCTTTAAAAAGAAAACAATCTATTGGCACAAATTGCTCCCTGGCATACTTTATATTACTTGTAGATCCTGGTTGTTCTGGTTCTGCCTTGTTCTGTGTATAATCAACATTTCATTCTCATAATCTTAGGCCTAAAAATGGGAATCTTTGCCTCACAGAGAAAACATGTCATCAATACAAAGTCAAACAAATAGCAATTGATAATATTATACAGGTAAAATCCAAACTTAATACAAAGCTTATGATTCAAAAGACTACAGATAATATTTCTCTTCCATAAATTTATATTAGTTGATATGAATATTCTTCCACACAAACAAAATGATTGAATTTGGAGGTGGTCATAAATATTTTGGGTCCCAAATTTCTATTTACCTATTATTAATATTTGGATAATTTATGTAAATTTGTTGAGTAGCAAAGAAATTTAAAAATGATGAAGATCCACAGATTACAAACTTAAGATTTAAATGCAACAAAACTATCAAGAGTCAAATGTGTTATCTCAAATAATGGCAGTTTCTAAATAAAAGATACCTGTAAGATGGGTCATCTAAGATTACTGTTTTTGAATGTCAATAATTGTACAGTACTGAAAAAGCTAAAAATCAATGGTGACAATTTCAATGATCCATCTCAATATTATAAATGTGGGTACACATTTATCTTTTACTGATATTTTTAAGAAATGATTTAAAAATTATAGTTAACAAAATAATACCCAAATCAAAGCAAAAAGTCCACAAAACAAAGAGTCTGTAGTCATCTGCACATGAATATATTTGAGAGACAGGATATATATATATATATATAGAGAGAGGGGGGGAGATCATGAAGACAGGAGGTGGAGAGTATCTGAAGAGAGATGAAAGAAAGAATATAATTGAGGAAAATAATTAAATTTCATACAACAAAAATAACCCAGCCTTGATATTAGGATAAGAAAATCTGACTTGCCTGGAGTGGATGCTGAGCTGATCCATCTTGGGACCTCTTGCTCTTTCTGGGAAGGGGATGGGTGGATGGGGAGGAAGGAGGCTGAAGACTAACCCAGAGGGATTGGGAGGGACAAGGGAATTGGAGCAAGGGGATACATGGATGAAACAACTTTATTTTATGAATAAAAATAAAAATAATAATCAAATAAAATAAGTATAGCTATTCTTTAGTAATAAACCAACACATAAAAATGGAGAAAAATAGTCCACCCACAATGATTTTGCTTTACATTTATTGAAAAAAATCTATTTACTGAAACAAAGATAACTTTCTATGCTATTGAAAGGCATCTTGTATTAGAAAATCAAAGTTTTACCAATTTAAATCATGTCAGATGACTGCTATCCTTACACCAATGACCCTTATACTGAGACAAGAAGATTGTGAGTTTGAGGCAGCTTAAGATGCAGAGTGAAACTATCTCAAAAACACAAGACCAAGACAAAAATAACTGCACAGCTTTATTCTCCCCACTTAGGAAGTAGAGGCAGGTAAAACTCTGCCTTCTAGGCCAGCCTTGTCTACAAAGTGAATTCCAGGATGGTCATGTGTACTCAGAGAAACCATGTCTTGAAAAACAATAAAATAAATAAATAAAACAAAACCACAAATATTTATATGGATACACACATGTTTATAATATTTATAGTAATATATTACAATATCTAATATATTAATGCTTATATCATGTATTATTTATATTATATATTCTCCAAATCTGCATGCAATCTAGAGACTCATATTCACAATACAACTATTCAAATCTCCACATACCTCTTTTTTTTCTTATCTAGAAAATGACAAGCTGTGGTAAAATTCTTGTGGAAACTGAAGAAATGGAAGGTAACAGATTCAATCTTTACAAGAGAGAGCAGAGGTGAATGAGTGATACCCACAACTCTAGAGTTATGAGAATCAATACTGTGATGTTAATGCACAGGTTTGGAATATTTGAATTTCTCCATAGGAAACACCATGGTTGAATCTTTCTCTTCTATCCTATAGAAAACAAACAGTGTTACTTACTTTTCTTATTGCTAGCCAAATCTCTAAGCAGAAGCACCTAAGGAATGATGGCTTCTCTTTTAGTTACAGTTCCAAGTTCTAGGATTTATCATAATTGTGAAGATGCGGTAGCAGGAGCTGACTGATGCATTGAACCCACAGTCATGAAGTAGAGTTAGACAAATGTTTCTTCTCAGATTTGTTCCTCTCTTTCACTCCAGGGCCGTAGCTTATGGAACAGAGATGCTCACATTTAGAGTGAGGTTTCCCATCCTAATTAACTTAATCCAGAAAATCCTTCATAGACATGGTCCCAAGATTGGCCTCTAGAGTAATTCTAGAACCTGAGTTTAAAGGTGTGTACACCTCTGCCTGACCTCTATGGTTAACTAGTGGCTAGCTCTGCCCTCTGATCTCCAGGCAAGCTCTATTTGTCAGAACACAAACAAAATATCACACAACAGTCAATCTGATAATCAGTATAAGCTATCATCACATTAGCTATAGAGCATTGATGTAGATAGCAGAGTTAAAACTACAAAAATATTAGGAGACAATAGAAGAGTAAATATTCATGACCTGAGTTGGGCAAAATCTTCCTAGTTATCATACAAAAAGCATCTATAATAAATTGTAGCAAATTGGATTTTAGCAAAATAGAAATTATGTTTCAAAATCACTAAAAAAGTAAAAATATATTCCAGATAAAGAGATAAAATATCATAAATTATATATATATATAGTATATATATATATATAGTAGAGGATGTGTATCTGTGGTATACATAAAGACGTCTTACAACATAACAGTTACAAAATAGTTCAGAAAAAACACAGGTAAAGATCTAAAAATCATTTTTACCAAAAAGTATATATCAAAACGAATAAACACACAAACAGATCCCTAAATCATTAGCCATTAGAAAATGTATATGAAAGAACAGCTAGTTCTTCCCACAAGATGTTTAGAATAAGATGGATTATGATAAATATAAATGAGGATATGTAGAAACTGGAGCTGTTATTCACTTATTGATAGGAAAACATTTTACTCACTTAACTCTAGAAAGCATGTAATTGTTCCTATCTATATCTGTTATATACAAAATGACTTACAAACTCCCGTCCTAGATATAAAAAAAGTAAAGATATTTGATAATGAAATACTCCTACACAAATGTTCATAACAACATTATTTGGAGTAACCAAAAATATGGAGACAGCCTAACCATTCACCAACTAATAAACATAAATAAAATAAGCTTCATCTGCATGTTAGAAAACTACAGTCATTAAAAGGGATAAAGTAATGATATATTGCTTTACTGATCATTCAGGAAAACCTGAGACTAAATGAAAGAAGTCAAAATTCCATAAGTTGTAAGATTCAATTTATATGAAATGCCTAGAATTTGTCTGTAAAATGGAATATATTTTAGTATTTGCTTAAGACAGATTTAGAATAAATAGGTAATAACTATTAATAAGCACATGCTAATGAAATATTCTAAAATTAAATGTTGAACAACTGTAATTTTTACATTTTCACTATGTGTACTGTATGATACAAGAGTAATATATCAGAGAATTATTAATAAAAAACAGATTGGCAGATGGCTCCGAGATTAAATCACTTGCTGATCAAGCCAGCAGACCAGAATTCATATTCCTAGGACCCTGATACCAGACAGACAAAGAGGGACCAACTGTAATTTTAGTACAAAGAAACTGGCTATAAAGACTAGCCAAACCAGTGAACTCAGGGTTTTATTGAGGAACCTTGTATCAAAGTAGGGGATGAAAGAGCTATGAAGATTCAGGACATTAGTCCATCACCCTAGGTTTCCACATATGTACATATTCAAGCATACTTATCTTCCTATACATATTGTACTCACACATACAAGAATGCCTAAATATGTGCACACATATGCATACTATACCCACTACCTTCACATTCACTTAAAAAAAAAGATTAAATAATACACACAACATGTACTTTACCTATCAGGTACTCTGAAATCATTATAGAGGATGATCTTGTCTTATTGACAGACTCATATTGTAACCTTACTTTATTTTTTACCTAAAGAATTTATTATTATTATTATTATTATTATTATTATTATTATTATTAATACGTATGTGCATGAGTGAAAGTGGGCCACAGTTAGTATGTGTAGGTAAGTAAAGAGCATTTTGGCAGTTAATTTTTATTCTTTACTCACATAGGCCTCTGGGGATTGAACTCAGGTCATCAGGGGTTTTTACAACTCTGAGACAATATATAATAAGACAACATATAATAAAAATGAGACACACAACAAGTTGTCCTTATTTTTACTTTAAAGATAAAGCCCATGGAAACCCACAGAGACTCTCCAGTCATCAGATCAAGAGCATTTAACTCTCACTTGCTCACAGTTTCAGAGGCTTACCTGTCACCATGGAGAAGAGCATGACAGCAGGTGCTGGAAAAGTAGTTAAGAGCCATAGCTTGATCCATAGGCAGAGAAAGGGAGGAGGAGGAAACAAAGAGAGGGGAGGGAGAGATGGAAGAAGAAAAGGGGCTTGAATTTTTGAATGCCAAAGCCGACCCCAGTAGTGACATAGTGACATACCTCTTCTATTAAGGCCAGAAAGCCTCCTAAGACTTCTTAAATAATGCCACTCTTTGGGGACTAAGCATTCAAATATATGAGCCTGTTGGGGCCATTCTTATTTAAACCAGCACAATTATCATTATGAGACCTTATTAAAATTACCCTTTTACATCCTTTAGCCCTAAGTTCAAGTGACTATAAAATCTGTGTTTCTTTTGGAGTGGGCTGAACAATTCATTTTATCTATTCTTAGGATAAAGATAATACAATAGCATAGACAAAATGGGGCAATTTCAGCCCAAAGGTAACCAAACATACTTAGTCACAAAATCTATTATTCAAATCATGGCTTGATCTTTCCTAGCACTATAGTTTTTGCTAGCTAGTTTATTTCTCTGTATCACAATCCCTTTGTCTTAATATGAGAAGAAAAATACTGTTTACTGATAGAGTGATGGCCTGGCTATGGTTTTTGAAGGTATATACAGCTGTCAGAAAGTCTTGAGTAGCTCAGTCTCAGGAACATCAAAGCTTTCTTCCTTCCTCATCCTTGAAGTCCACTGTAGTCCAGCCAGCTTTCTTAGCATTATTTGCAGAGGAGAACAGTAGACAGGAGTCATTCTGAAGCATACAAAGGTCTCTTCTACAAGCCTAAAACTCTGTCTTCTGGAAATGGCCAACTTAAACCAGGTTGAAGACCTGAGGCAAACACATGCTACAACTGGGAAGAGAGTTCATGACAGAAATGAATTTAGTCTCAGTTTCTTTAGGGAAATTAGAGCGGCTAAGAATGTTTAAATCTCCAGCCAGAACTGATGATTTAATTTGATTTTATAGTTCCAAAGATTTTCTTGTTGTGGTTTCCCTATATCACATATAGGGCTAGCCTCTCTCCCTCTATGGAGAAGGAAGCTAGTTAGTGTGAACGTGTGTTGGTAGATCTTTCCTATGGTCTTGTAGGCAGGCACATTTGCGCAAAAGCCCAAACCAGAGAAAGGACATAGACTGAGCTGTGTTAGTGCACTGCTGGGACTCCGAGTCCTCTTTTACATGATGATTTTATGGCTTCATTCTCCAATCTTCTTTGAGTTTCCTGACTATTTAGCCACATACAACTTGGAAATAACAATCCGTGTGTCTCTGTATTGATGTAGGATTGTGGGAGCTGATGACTGATATTGGCCTGATCTTCAATCAATGTTTTTGGCCTCTTCCAGAAAATAAAAGAAGATAAATAGTGTGCATTTGAACTTAAGACAGTTCTGTCGACATCATTCCTATCACTCTGGGAAGATAGGATTGAATAAATAGAAGGAAGATGCTTCATCTATTTACCCAAGAAGAAATCCTTTCACATTTCTTGACTTGTCCTATTTGTTTTGTGCTCAGTTCAAGAATTATCGAATATTAAAGACATATGGCAAAGCAGCAATGACTTAATTCCACTCAGTTATGGCACTAGCAGGTTAATATGGAAGTCTGAGAATGAAACTGACCCATTTGAAGACCACACATCAAATAAACTATGGACTATATATTCGGTATGTCTTATATTACTATACTATATTTTTTTCTGTGAAATATTCAAAGACTATCATAAGTCAGGGAACTGTAAAGGATAAAATACGTCTTATTTGTCTAGAGGAAGTAAAGTGTTAAGGTATGGCAGAAGCAGACTTCCAGGGTTTCCAATGCCTCACTGAAGAGGTTGTTAGGCCTTATATAGTGGACAAAAAAAAAGCCATGTTAACTGGAAATGAAATGAGTTTATGGCAGACTGAATTCATATGGTTTTGTGAATCATTTCCTGGAAGGTAGTAATTGCCATTAAGTAAGATTAATTGCAAACAAAATCCCTGGCTCTTGGTTACCTTAGATTTCCAAATCTTAGAACCTCCATGGTTATAAGGGAATCATATTTTATTTAGGAGAATTTGTGAAATCTATCAGTCATCATCCACTTTACTGAGAGTCCTTGAACATCTGAGAACTATCACAAGAGAGAAAATGAGAGGCAACTTTCTTCCAAAATGATTTTTTTGATTGACACACTGCTGGTCACAAGTAAACTTTTCTAGTCACTCACTTGTGTTAGAACCAGTGAGTAAAATCACTTTATAAAGATATCTGTCCCAGTCTCAAATTCTAACCTCAGTATGTTTGAATTTTCATACTCTTGGCCACTAATACATAAGATATCAAGTTACATTGATCTTCCTCATTGTATTTATAAGTTTGTAGTGAATTCTTTAAGAAAATAGTGAGAAAATTATTTTAATTCATTATTACTTATTGTCATAGCTTAACTCTTAGAATATGAAGGGAGTGTTGGTAGTATCTTAATGTGGATAGACCATTTCACCAAAAAGGGGATGGATCATGAGAAATTTATCCTTAGCTCAACATATACAGCATAATTAAAAGAAGGAAACCTTTGAGCTGACTCTGACTTGTGGCTTTGTAATGAGTTTAAGAAGTGCATTATTATTTATTTTCTATGTTCTTGGTATTGGATTGAATTTTAGTCATCATTTTCTCATAGCTCATCATCACAAAATCTTTCTGACATTAGAAGCATCATCATCATAATTTTAGTCAGACAGAGCTTCTTGCAGAGAAGAACTTTGTTTTCTTTACCACTGTTTCCTGAAGCAGTAGTCTGGACCACCACACTGTCAGAATTGCTTCATGGTTGTAAGGCTGGAAGGTTATAAAATGGGAAAGGGAATGGTGGTCAAGGGCATGCTTGTGTAAATGTGTGTCAAATGGCCCCAAAAGATGAGGTCATTCCTTCCATAGTACACTCTCCAAAGGCTCTTATTCTACTTGGTCCCCACTGATCAGTCTCACTTCATCCTCATGCTTCCCTTTTCATTCTCCATGTTACACTATCAATTTCAGGGTTTATCTCCATTCCTCAAATGTGTCAGTGTTAATCTTGCTCTGTTCTGCCTGTCTGACACAATGGGCTCCCATCTTAGCACGACTAACTTCTCTCCTCACTTAGTTCCTATTCAAATGACCTTTGATGCTTTGCCATCCAGATAGTGATGGTGGCACTGATCCTTCTTTGTATGCTTTGTTGTCAATGTATTAGTATCCAAATGACCTCTTCTACTTACATTAGAGGATACATTAGTATCCAAATTACTCTTCTGTCTGTCCTCCAGCAAACAGCCCTTTGGATATTAGTTCTAGAAGAGTTAGGCTTTTATTTTTCTTTCTTACTCTTATATTTTCTGATCTAGAATAATTATTGATACACAGAAGCTATTCTTCAATTGAACACACAATCAAATAAGAGAATAAATCAACAAATAACTGTCATCTG
The DNA here is from genome assembly GCA_004025045.1 of Sigmodon hispidus. Lineage (NCBI taxonomy): Eukaryota > Metazoa > Chordata > Mammalia > Rodentia > Cricetidae > Sigmodon > Sigmodon hispidus. The sequence continues at coordinate 30,752 of PVIH01007140.1, forward strand.
GTAGATAAAACTATAAAACACCAAACCCAGGTTTGTTTTTAGGGGCATTATAACCAACACAGTTCTCCATTATACTCTTCTGATTTTAGTCTTTCTTATAAGATATAAAACATGAGCATCAAATACTTTCACTATTATCCCATCCTGTCTCTGACCAGAGAATCCTGGCATTAAAGTGGTCAATTATCCTATATTTTAACAACGTTTAATTCCTTATATGTTTTTAAAGGTATCCCACCTTTCTCTTTTACTCTGCCTGGATTACTTTGTCCTCTTGGCTGCCATATTATATTTCCCACTGAACAGGTGCTATAGAACCCAAGGTACACAGCACGAACATTTTATTGTCTTCTTTTGTCTTCCAAATGGTGGTGCTTTCAAGTACTCAACTTTTGCTTGGCTCATATTTCTGTTATAATGTTCATCCTATACTGCTATTTTATTTTCCTGCCATTTTCTTCTTGGCTACCATTAATCAAGGGAAGAAAAGAATTTAAGTTCTATTTTTATATAAATTTCAGCATTTCCTCAGCAACCAGGAATAAATGAAAGAGTGAATGAGTGAATGTGAAAATAATTTGTAAGGAAACACTGTTACTGATTGACCAAGGTTCTATTATTTAGTTACTTTTGGAGGTAGGCACCTCAATTTGCTTAGTATTGCAGATTCTGGGAAAAGAAAGGTTCAGTCAAAACATACTAAGAAAATGGGGTTGTGTAGTCACCTTTTATACAAACACCTCTTGAGATTTATAGTTAAGTGGCAATATGGACAGATATCAAGAATGAACTTTTTAGTTTGGCTCATATTCCAGGAGAAGATAAACAGATAGGCACCTAGAAAATCAATCCTAAGTGTAGATACAGGAGAAGATACAAGAGACAAGAGTAGCATTCATCTCTAGCAAATAAAATATTTGAAAGGGTGTGGTGGTATGTAGTAAAAACAAACTGGGTGACAGACAGGCTGTAGCCTGACTCTGGTATTATAGCTCTATTGGTGGGAAAGTCATAGAACCCCTCAGTTTTCGCCTGTGAATTATATTTTCCAATGTCAAATGCAAGGCCATAACAGAACCTAACTCAGTAACTGGCATACAATAATTGCTCAATAAAACTCTATTCCCGTCACCAGACTTTCATCCAGATTGTCTCAATACTCTGGACTCCAGTTGTTCCAACATAGAAGGTTAACTAATTATTACATTTTCCAAATGGGAATTAGAATGAAGTCTAGTCTGATGAACCATTGGTTTTCTATACAATACATACTGTATTATGTGTAATGTGGATGTGTCTCAAGTCTAATTTTGTGACTTTTTAATAGTTCCCTTGTCACAGTAGTGTTCCTGATGTGGTAAGGTTACAGAAAGTTTCACAGTTTCTCAAAATTAAGCCAAAACACCAATGTTCACATAAAACACGTCATATCCCTTTGACTGAGCAATTTTATTCTTAAGAAGTTATCCAAATGAAATAAGTAGAGAATGCATGTACAAGGCTGTTCATCTCAGCATTGTTTATTATAGTGAAGTATTAGAAACATCTGAAATGTTTAACAATAGAGATTAGGCTAAGCTAATTATACTTCAGACATTCAATTGAATACCATACAGACATCAAAAAGCATTGTGCTCCCCCAAAATATTTAATGACTGGAAAGATGTCCAAGTCATATTGTTAAATGAAGAAAGAAGATAACAAAACAGTATGTTCAGTGTGTTTCCAATTTGAGGAAATAAAAATTATGAAGGAAACCACAGTAATAATAAATAAAACCAGAAGTAGCTCACTAATGGTTGAGATAGCACGCTTTAGAGTTAGAAGTACCAGGTTTCATTTCTACGCACCATTTCCTTGGTATGTGAGTTTGAAAAATCACCACTTTGTTTCAGGTTTTTTTTTGTTTGTAAAGTGGGGAAGACATTTGTGCCCAGCTCATATATATATGTGTGTGTGTGTGTGTGTGTTTGTGTTGTGTATGTTTGTGTGAAGACTAAGTGTGTTTACATATATGAAAGGCCTCTGCCTCTAAAGTGCTTGTGTGAGTGTGAGCATCTGAGTTTGAATCCCCAGAACTCACATACACCCACGTATGATAGCAAATGTTGGTGACGCCAGTGTTTTATTTATTTTTTATTTACTTATTTATGTTTTTTAAGAGAGATAGGAGGCCTAGGCCATAGAGTTTTCAGAAGCTAATGGCCCAACAACCTGGAATTTGCAAACCTATTTATACATATGTACAATACATGGACATACACAAAAAAAGAAAGAAGGGAAAGGATAGATAGAGATAGAAAGGGGAGGAAGGGAGAGAAGAAGGCAGGAAGAAAAGAAGGGAGGGAGAGCCAAGCAGAAAAATAACATGGAAGTATTGGCTATCATTTTAAAAGTGAAATATGTCATATGTTAGAAATGAAAGCTAACAAAAATGAGTCATTTCTGTGCAAATTATTTAGTTCCAAACTGCCTGAGCTAGGATTTGAACCTAAGCCTGTCTAACTGCAGCATTAGAGTAGTAGGTAACCATTTTTCAGTACAAGAAATGTTAGAAACCTTGTCTAAATATTGTAGAATGAGAGTTAACTGTAATTTCTTCTTTGTGGCATTATGATTTCTGACAGTTTTAACAATGAGTACACACTGTTTGTAAAACGATAAAATATTATTTGCTATGTTTTAAGTGTGTAATAGGAAAGAAAGAGCTAAACTTCATGGAAGAAAGCACACAGGGTAAAAGATATTAGGTTCATTGTCATAGCCAATGAATTCTATCCTGATAGTGCTTGGTACAGAGTCCCACAGTCAGCTAGAGTTTCAGAGTCAGACACGACCAAGTTCAATTCTTCACATAGCAACTACAGGCTCTTGGGCAAATTACTTACTAAGTTTATTTGCTGTAAAATAAGCTACAAATAACCCTCCCAGCACCTCTAATAACTTATCTTGTGAAGAGGTTGTAACTAGTCCTGGTAACCAACAAATACTTTCCTATAGGACTGGCAATGTAGGAAAGAAAATATGACTTGAGGAATTGTTTCTATAAGATTGGCTCCTCTGTAGGGCATTATCTTGATTAATTGATATGGAAGAGCCCATTCTTTTGTAGATGGTGTTATTCCTGGGCAGGTGCTCTTAGACTGCATAGGAAAGCAAACTTATCAAGCCACAAGGAGGTTCCCTGTGGCTCCTATTTAGTTCCCACCTCTGGGTTCCTGCTTGTGTTCCTCCAATTACCTCCCTTGAAAAGGTGCTATGATGTGGAAATGTAAGCCAAAGAAACCCTGTCCTCCCCTGGATGATTTTGTTTGGTGTTTCATCACAGTAACAGAAGGCAAACTAAGACAGCTATTGCAAGTTGTTACAATGATCAAGGAATATAGAATTATCTCCTGGAGTTGCTGAACCAAGCATTGTTTGGGAGGTCTAAATATTCAATACTAACCTGGAATGGCAGTTACAATGCAGAAGAATCTAACTTCCAGTTTGGTGGACCAATGTTAGAAAGCCCCCTCAAACTATTTTTGCCATTACTTTTTAGTGTGTCTCCCCTTTAAAGAACAAGAGAAACACCAAATGCAACAGCTTTTCATAAGATGTTAAAAATATATCACTTTGAACCCTGCCTGCCTGTTGCTGATTTGGAAATGGGCTGGAACGCATTCCTCACATCCAGATTGGATTACTCTTGCCTTTGCTCTGCAATACTGCCAGCACTTTCTATTTTATTACTAGAACTTGCTTAGAATCCAGAACATGGTGAGAGGAATTAACTCTGGCTATTCTGCAGCCCTGACAGCTCAGCAGCTCCTAAATCTTAACCATCTTTCTGAATTTCAGGCAGGTTAGATTGAAAAACCAGCCTGATCATTTACAAAAGTTCAGATTCGAGATCAATTAGCACTAGATTTCTAGGAATTCTGGCCAGTAAGCAGGTGAGGTTATGCTCCTTAAGAAGAATAGCATTCTTTTCTTCTTCACTCTTAATCATCACAAACACTGCATCCTGCTAAAAACTCCTAGGAGATGAACATACACATTCTCAAGCAGACATACATAGAGCAGGAAGCTTCTTATATTCATGCTATCTGTTGATTACAGATGTGAAAATTGAGCCTCGGAAATGGAACAGAATTTGATGAATATTTTGGACTGACTTGTGTCTGTTAACATTTACATATGAAAACTCAACACTTATGTAATGTCTTTGGAGTTGGCCTCTGAGAGTTCTCTGGGTACAGGTAAGCTACGTGGGTGAGGCTTCTGTGTCTGAATTAGTGTCCTTATTATTAGATACTGAAATGTCTTTCTCTGTACTATATGGTGATACAGTAAGCACTGTGTGAAAACCAGGAAATAACCTCTCAGGAGATACTGAATCTACAGGTATCTTGATCTTGAATTTGATGGCTTCAGCATAGTTAAAAATAACTCTCTGTTGTTTAAACTATGTATTCAATTGTATTTTTGTCATAGACACCTAAACTGATCAATACACTGAGAGTTTTAGTAGAGTATGTGAAGAGACAGCAAGGATTATGGTCTATATAACTCATCTCCCCAATCCCAGACTACAGCTGCTTTTCCTTCTCTTGTGAAAGTCTTTAATAACTCTCTAGACAGTGAATCATTGATAGACTAACTGCTGGCATCATTGCCTAAATGTGGCCCAGACTGAAGAAACATATAACATTTATTATATTAACCAATTAATTATATATACAGAGCAGTGTGTGTGACTCTCTTTACATTGTGACTCCCCTTTAGCCCTTTCAGTCCCTTGCTGAGCCACATTTCTCATTGAGCAAGTGTGAATGTCTCTGAGAAGTTACAAGCCCACTTTGGAATGTGATTCCTTAATCCAACTGGATTGCCTTCTGAACATGGAACTATTTAAAATGCTGCTTTCCTGGAAGAAGAAGAAACATATGAGGCGATGCATTCTGGAGGGTTCTCGACAATGTGGACTATGATAACCTTGAAGGTAACCTTTCCAAATCTGCACTCATGTAGAAGGGACATTGCTGGGAGGTGTAGGCACAAAACTCATCAAGGCATCAGTGACTACTTTCAAGTTAAATTTCTAATGTCTATTTGAGGGATCCTTTATCCATAAACTAGCTTTACATGATTCTAAAGAATGCATTAGGTCACTAGTAACACTGATAAATTGCAGTAACAATGATAGCAGAACCCAAGAGCCCTTGCATCAAGTCTAGTCGGTAGGCATTGAGTTTTATCTGGGTCAGATGAAGAACACAGGGCATCTGTGCCAGAGCAGTACAGAGGCAGTTACGTGAACCATTCAGCTGCTTCCCAGAACCCGAAAATCACTGAGGATCATCTGTAAGGAATACACAGAAGACAGCCAATGAAGGAAATCAACAACACAACTCATAAAAGCTTATAAACAGATTTCCATGTTGGCAAGCCAAGTCCCCTATGTTGTTTACTGCTGGGCAATTCTGATCTTCCAAGTGTTTGTTCCTTTTGTCACTCATCTTAAAAACAAGAGACTCAATCCAGGATTACATAAAAGAAGGTTCTACATACTAGATCGGTAAGGGAAAGGCTGTGTAGTTAGGCTGTGTCTATTAGAATATCACTTGTGCTACTTACTAACTGCATGACCACCAGCAAAATTCTTAGCCTCCTAACCTTTAGTTTCTTTATGTACAAAATAAAGAGTGGCAATTTTATATCATGTGATATGGTGAGGATTAAGTATGTTAGCTTATTGGAATACTCAGTTCAATGCTCAGCATGTATGAAGGACTTGAGAATGATGCTAAAACAATATTATACTGCTCACTAGTCACATATTCTGCAGGTACAATAACAAATCACCCAGACCTGGGTACATTCAACTAGTAAGATGTTTAGATGGCGAGTAGAAGAAAGAATGCTTAGCTATGCATGACTATATGCATTGCTGTTGTTGCTGCTGCTGCTGCTGCTGCTGCGTGTGTGTCTATCTCACTCTGTTGTGTGTGTGAGTGTGTTTGTGTATTGAATATCAATTGCAGATCTCTGTGTATTCTAGAGATGTATAATCTGTCACTGAGCTATATTACCAGCCCATTGTTATCTATTAAGAGTTTGCTGAGTTTTTAGCACCATGTTCAGCACTTTAGTCTTTGTGGAACATTATCAGTGAAGTCCTGCCGTTTTTTTTTTTTTTTTTCATATGAGGCAACCAAAGGACAATGAACATAGGTCATTTACTCATAGCAAGAAACTTATAAAGTAAATGTGACATTTTGCTATTCTATTTACTATTTTGAAGTCTATTGCAATGATCATAACTCTTTGAAGTTGTGCATAGAAATTTTAGCATGATCATGATGAGTTCTGCCTGTGCAAGGAGATTTCTATGATGTAACACAATCTTGTATTATTGAAGAGCTATACCACATTTTACTTTTACACAATGCTACAGGAATAGAAAAGATGGAGTCACGCATATATTTCCTTCACTTTTAGAAAAATGGAACAAGTGCATAGACAGACAGGAAAGATAAATCATCTGAAGTTCTCTTTCCTCTGGTGATCAAACTTATAGGGCTAAGCCCCAAAGACACCCAGTTCAAGTGAATACATAAAAGGTTTTCTAAAACTGTTGCTAAGTCTATAGGAATCAACACAGGAATATGATGGCATAGGCAAGAAAATCTCACAGAAAATAAACTAGGCAGCCACATGGTTATGAATTAAAGCTTGGCCAAGAAGGTCCAATGCTTCAGAAATACAGAGGTCTAACATTAATACTAGTCCCAGAATGAATCAATTTACATATTCAAACAAATCTTACTGTTATAACAGTAAAGTGTGGAACCTACAAAATCCCTATTTTGAAGTATGAAACCTAATGAAGAACGAAAGCATGTGAACAGTTTAGTCCTTGCACACATGCATAGTATCATTAGTTGTGAATGAATTAGATATGCTTGTGCCTACTTCTAGCTTCACTTCTGACTCTGTTCTTGGAGTGTAGGGAAAACCACAGAGGACAGTCCCTAAAGTGGCCTGAAACCATTCACACCAGCAAACACATATACATTAATGCCCTGTGAAGATTTAGAAAATAAACTGGTTAACAGATTTAATTTGATGTATCCAGTGTAGTTCAGTGAACCCCTCCAGTGCTCTTCAGAGCTCAAAGCTGTTGCTAATGCAGCAAATCCTGGAGCCAGCCTTTAAAGGAGGATTAGCTGGCCTCCTGAAGGGGCAAACCCAGAACCCTCATCGCTGCTTAGTTCTGTGCACAAAGGATGTCTTGATAAGTGACTATGCTTTGAATAAACATGAACAGAACCTTGGGCTGTTGATGCCATCTTTGTTTCCTCCTGCCTTTCCCTTCCTCCTCTCTCTCCCTTTTCCCATCGTCCCTTTTTATTATTTTCTTATGAATTTACTTTTATTCCATAGTGATATCTGTTCCCTTTATTTACTTTCTGATGTGAAGAGGTGATAAAAAGAGGACTTGGATATTATAAGTTGCCACATGGAATACATTGCATGTAATAGAGTAGATAAAGCAGGCCATCACACCCTTGTCTAGCAGTCTGAGTAGGTCTCAGTACACAGTGGCTATCTGCCTTAGAATAAACTATGACCCTGGAAGGATTTGGGAGGCAAAACAGTCAAAGTAACTCAATATTTACTACAGTTTTCTGAGATGTCAATGTTCCTGTATTTTGCCACTGAAACATGGCTTTGGAGGACAAAACATCTCACATTCTAAAAGTGATTCAAAATGAGGGAAAATAATATTTTCTTAGTATACATTGAAATTTGTCTCTAATATCTGTTCTTTTTTTTATTCTAAGTTAGGTATACCTTTAATCCAGAGAACAGGAAAGAATAATTGGGATGATGTTTTAGAGTGAGAAATGTTCCTTTATTAGAGTATTCTCAAGGATAAAATTATATATTTTTATATGTATTTATGAATCAGTGATTTTTACATCATGCACCATATCAAACTCAATTATCAGTTCTCTCAGATTCATACCCACTCTTATGATCTCCCCATTTACAAAATTTCATATTCATGCTGCTCATTTACTTACTGGAGCATAATTAAACTCCTTGTGGCCAGACCCTTAAAGAAAACAAGTCCTTCCTCACCCACACCTGTGCCAGAAGCCATCAATGCAAAAGTGAGGCACTGTATCATTTAGCTATGTTCTAGCTTTGAGCTCTTGTATACAATGACATCCTTTAAAAAAAAGTGTCCACTAATGAGTGAATGCATCCCCTGCTTCTCTTACTGGGTTTTTGAGACCTCATTCAGGAGAATATTCTCCAAATCCATCCATTTGCCTGCAAATTTTAGGATATCATTTTTTTCTTAATGCTGAATAGTACTCCATTGAGTAGATGTACCACAGTTTGGTAATCCATTCTTCAGTTGAGAGACACCTTGGTTGTTTCCAGGTTCTTGTTATTATGAATAATGCTGCTATGAACATAGTTGAGCTAAAGCTTTTGGAGTGTGAATGTGTATCTTTAGGGTATATGCCCAATAGTGGTATTGCTGGATCCTTGGGGAGATTGATTCCCAGGTTTCTGAGAAACGGTCATACTGTATTCCAGAGTGACTGAACAAACTTACATTCCCACCAACAATGGAGGAGTGTTCCTCTTGCTCTGCACTCTCTCCAGCATAGGCTGTTATTTGTGTTTTTAATCTTAGCCATTCAGACAGCTGTAAGATGGTATCTCAAAGTTATTTTGATTTGCATTTCTCTGATGGCTAAAGATGTCAAACACTTTTTCAAGTGCCTTTCAGCCATTTCTAATTCTTTGAAAAACAATCAATAAGTGGGACCTCCTGAAACTGAGAAGCTTCTGTAAAGGCAAGTACTCGGCCACTAAGACAAAATGGCAGCCTACAGAATGGGAAAAGATTTTCACCAACCTTACAAATGACAGAAGATTGACCTCTAAAATATATAGAGAACTCAAGAAACTAGAGTTCAAAACCATTAATAACCCAGTTAAAAATGGAGTTCAGAACTGAAAAAGAAATTAAAAATTCTATACCTTCATGTGCTCTAAGGCCTCAGTTGGGAAAGATAAAGAATATTCAAAACTAGAAAAGCATTCTCTCTCTCTCTCTCTCTCTCTCTCTCTCTCTCTTCCTCCCTCCCTCCCTCCCTCCCTCCCCCCCTCTCTGTGTGTGTGTTTTTGTATGTGTATCTCTCTGTGTGTGATTACCATGAAATGTGTGCAAATATCAGCAGACAACTTTCTATGGTTGGTTTTCTCTTTCTACCTTGTTAGGCAGGGTCTCTCTTGTTTCTGTGTTCTATGTCCTCAAGGCTATCTGACTATGATATTCTATGGATTCTACTGTCAGTTTTCCACCTCAAAGTAGGGCTGCTAAGGTTTTAGATGTGCATCAGCACACCTAGCTGTGTGTTTTTAAAATTTTCATAAAAATTGTTATGTCAGTACCTGAAATTGAGCTCAGATTGTCAGTCAGACTTTTAGGGAAAACCCTCACTTACAGCAAATCATCTTCCTGGTTTACATTTTTAAGAAATTGTTTCCCTGGGCAAAAATGCTCTTGGAAAGCAACCATTGTTTCTCTGCTTACTCAGCTATTGATCTTAAAGTCCATGTAAGTGAAAACTGTAGACCAGTGCAAATGAAGAGCTAAGAACTCTTTTCACATTGATTGTGGGCAAGTCCCTTTGCCTCAGCTTGCTCAGTCTTTGGCTGCTAAACAGAAATAATGATGCTTGCATTAGCCCTCACAGTGTGGTTGTTAAGGTTCAATGCAAATGATTTGACAACCACTGGCATGGAAATTTGCACCTCATGTTTTCAATAGTTGCTCATCCTCTCTTCCTTTGTTCTTTAATGTAGATCCTACCCCACATGCAGCATATGACGAGTGAGCAAAAGCTTTATATTGAGCAGAAAATATGTGATTCTGATGGAAGTTTCTACATTAGTTACATATGGCTGGCTGGCTGTATGCAGCCCATAGACAGTAACATTCTCTTTGCAATGTAAAATAGGTACCCAGAAAAGCAAAGGATGATATGGTAGGTAAATATCTCTCCTATGTTTGAAACACAAAGCTACGTTTAACATGCCAAGAAAGAAGGAGAAGGAAAAGTGAGGAAATGAGGTAGGAAGATAAGGAGAAATGGGTATTGAGCCTGGGAGTTAGCTCACCATGTGTAGGTGCTTGTTGCTAAGTCTGCAAAGCTGAGTTCAGTAAATAGCACAGACATGGTAGAATGAGAGAAATGACTCCTCATGGTGGTCACACACATTCATGCGTACACATACACACATAGCAGATAAAACGTAACAAAACACCAAAATAATGACACAATAAATGCATGGTCTAAAACACTTCTAATTCCTTGGAAATAAAGAGCAACATTTACCTACAACCTGCCTTTCAAAAAAGAACCAATGAAGCTCATCTTTGCTGATGATGTGGAAAGGAAAATTCATTTTGAAATTATAAAAAGAACTGGTGACAGAAAGGGAAAGTGATTCCAAGGACAGTCAAGATTTTCATGAAATTCTTGAGCGTACCACTATTAAAGTGTAGGCCTGGCTTTTGACAAGAATTTCTTGATGCTGTGGTCCCTTGGATTTTTTTGTGGCATGATTTTCATATGTGTACTCTTATCCTCAAACAACCAGACCTTGCCTAATGGAAATCAGGCCTAATGGCCAGCCACACTGGCAAAGACAGGTGGTATCTCGTCTTCCTTCACAGTTATCATAAGGGAAGAAAGAAGAGAAATTAAAATTAAAAGCCATCAGTCTATATCTTCTTAAACCTAAATTAGAATTATTCCATTGTGCTAGCCCAAGGGGAATAATAAACATGAGAAGGTCACCTAGAAATAGGTCTATCCAAGCAAAAGAAGTCTTTTATTTACAGGACAAACTTTGACTTCCTCCAAAGAGTGAGTAGAAGAAAAGGATTGGGTGTCAAGCAGGATTCTTGGTAATAATTATGGATAGTAGGTTTAAAGTAGAAAGAAAAAATTATAAAGTAAGGGATTGCCAATTCATTACAACCTATTAAGCTGAAGATTTTTGTACACAAGAGAAATCTAGGAAAACTGGATGTTATTCTTCTATCCATCCCCACATTGAAGTCTGGGCACGGATACATCAGTTTCTACCCACATCAGGACTGTACCCCAGGCTTCTGAGGTTGAAGAGAGAGAGTAGTAAAAATATAATAGGGAAATGCAATACTCAGTGCCCAGGCATTTTGAGTTCATATTTTAGTTATTCTCAGTTGTGAAGAGTTGGGCCAAGAGTATGCAATTTGCAGTATTGCAAGCATTTGTTAGGCCCAATCTTGTACTTGGTTTAAAGTTTAGAATCTGCACCCATAACTAACACTGAATGTCAAATGCTTCTTCTTCAGTTCTTGCCTCCTCTAGTGCTCTGATGGATGTACCTGCTATTGGCAGAATCACACTGTTATTTTTGTTTGATTCCTGGCACCTGAGAATATGTTATCCTATAAAGTGTGATAGTTATTGCTGCTTCTCAGCCTCAAAAGGCAAACTTCTGGGCATGTTTATGAGAGGTTTTGTAGAGTTAATTGAGGTGGAAGGACCTACTCTGAATGTTGGCAGAACCCTGGGGTTCTGTACTGCATAAAAAAGAGAAAGCAAAATGAGGGTCATATTCATCTTTTTCTGTTTCTTGACTGTAGATGACATGTAACTAGCTACTTCAAATTCCTCTGCCAGGCCTACCCTGCCAGGATAGATGCTTTTTTCTTCAGTTTTTGAGTTAAAATAACTCTTCATCATTAAGTTGATTCTTTTAAGGTACTTGGCTACAGAAATAAGAAAAGTAGCTGATTTATATGTCTAAGAGAAATCAATGGGACAGATTTGGTGAAGACTTCTGATCAGTTAATCTTGGTATGGAAGAGTACATTGGACTCTCTGGACAAACCTAGGTAACAATAAGTACCCTTAGAACTGGGAGACAGTGAAGAAAGGAGATCAGAAGAAGGATAGCATGAAAAGTATATGACTGTCTCTGAAGACTGAGGAATGTTTCCAAGAACCAAAGAATGCCAGCAGACTCTGAGAGCCAGAAAAAAAAAAAGAAAAAAAACAAAACAAAACATGAAACTGAATGTCCCTCATACCTTGTGGAGGAGTACTACACTGTGAACACCTTAATTTCAAAACATGGGTACTAATTTCAATCTTATTTCTCCCCAGCCATATAACAAGTCTGTGCCATTTAAGCTACTCAGTTTGCAGTAATTTATTATAGCAGTAAAAGAACACTAATGTGACATTCTTCTGTACAGCTTCATGGAACAATGTATGAGGTCTAACCCAAGATGATTACTACATTAAGTAACTCTTGGCAGAAATAACGCTGCTATAAGACAAACAATGTTAAAGTCTCTTTTATTTGTTATGGACATAAAACTCAAGTTTACAGGTTGCTATGTGTCAGATGTCATATGTACATTTATCTGTATATTATCATGTGATGAGCTCAACTGGGCTTATTGGGGTTTCACTGGCCTCTAGGGTTAGGCATCGGCTCAGATCAGTTCTGAGTGTATGCATTCTAGGAGCTAAGCTGATGAACCTATGGCTTCATAGAGTATGCTGCTTTCTGAGCAGAGAGACCAAGTTCCAAAATGCAAGTACAACTTTGCTTTATCTTGTAAGGCTTTAACTAAGCAGACATATAGTTACTTCTGCCCCTGTCCAATTGACCCCAATAAATACAAAATTTTTTCCAAGTCATTGCATCCAGAAAGAATAATCAGCAATCAGCACCAAGGAAAGATTGGTAAGTTTAGGGAGTGTGTGACAAATTATAGGCAAGTAACCCAGTATTTTCTATGAATAGTAGTATCTATGAAGTTGTGAGGTTTTATGTCCTGTCAGGATGGTTGGATATCCCAATAAATTGCACTGTATTTCAGCACAAGTAGAAGTCCAGCTCTAAGAAGTGCATTGGAAGAACCCATCCAGGTGTCAGTTTTTATGGGATGGTCTGGAGCCCAGAGAATATTTCTTTCAAGATAGGCAACGGTAAAGCAGATAGCAAACTAGAGGTTTTAAAGTCTCAGAAAATAGTTTAATTCACAGTTTCTTTCATTCAAAATTTTTGCCCTTGAGTATTCTACCAGCTGCACTGTGAAGCCAATCCCTCCTGAGTCTGTATTCTAACAGTACTACCAAGCAAAACTGAAGAAACGTAGATTATAACTGCAGCAGACTCACAGAGTCTTCACTTTTCTCTTATAAAACATAATTCTGAGCAAGCCTTCATTTTGACTGAGGCTAGGGGAACCCCACTCTACTGCTGCCCAGGCTCCTTCTTGTTGTTTTAGAGCAGTCAGTCAGTGGGAAAGCACCCTTTAAACCCACACAGGCTCTTTCTATTCACCCCTACAGCTGTCTTATTTGGACTGGAGTGAGATTGATAAGCTCCTTTTAGGAGCAGACGGATCGGCATATTGAGGGGCTTTCTCAGACTTTCTCTCCCTTGGAACTTTCAGTCCTCTGGAGAAATAGGGTAAGTCTCTTTTCTATCCATAAAAGCTCCTTTGTTATCCTGTATTTCCCTTGAGCAGGAGAAACACTCCGAGCCATTTGTCCTCTGCCCCAGACAATCCTTTCCTGATATCTCAGGGTGCTATCAGTTGCTCTTTGCCTCTGCACATGTAGCGTTCTGCCTACCTTTTATTCTGTCACTCAGTTGGATTGTGCTCCTTTTTTCTTCTTTACATAGCCACCTCTATTTCCAGCTATGTCTTCTTTGCTTTTCAAACTATTGACCACTAGGGCTTTACCACTTAATGCAAGTCTGCTACAGAAAGAAAATTCGGTGTATGCTTCTTTGATCAATAATGTAAATGACTTTGTTGCTTCTTTTATTTTAACTGTCAGTTTATGTTAATCTGAAACAATGAAATGCATACAATATTCATTTGTTAAACATTGATGAATTAGTGTGAATCAATGAAAAATATATCACAATTACTGATTGTCATTTATGGGCTGCTGTGTAAACATACATGTTACCCAACGTGAAGAACCAGACAAGCATAATTATACATAGTTTTGTTAACAGAAAGAATGTTTATTTCAGGAAAAGTTAGAAAATGTGGGAAAGGTATAGTATACCTCTCCCCAGATAAATATCATGAAACTACGACAGGTGATATTAATAGAAGTAAAGAGTAAGACATTTTAGAGGTAGTTAGATCATGAGGGCGGCTCCTTATTAGTAAGTTAGTGCCCTTCAAAAGGCTTCTGGAGAGAGCATTTATGGCCTTTCTACCATATAAGTTCACAGATAGTACTGTCTATGAAAATGAAGCCCTGATCAAATATTATGTCTGTTGGGCCATAATGTCAGTTTTCCTAGCCTTCAGACTATAAGTGAGATATTCTACTATTCAAAGATTATGTAGTCTGAGGTATCTTACTATGGACACCAAAATACACAAAAAGGAAAATATGGGTTGTTATCTATTATCCTCTCCCCTTCTCATTTCCATCTCCCTGGATCATTCCATTACTGTAAATGCTGCTCTTCTTGCTTGAGCAGCCTGAAATGCTCAAGAGAAGCCACTGCCCACTGTACATGCTGAGCAGTGGTCCTTTCCATTGACATTTTTATCGTAGGAGTTAGAACAGCTGCCCCTGCAATGTCAAAGTCATTGAACTTTTCCCCACAATTCTTTGTCCTGTTTTGCTTTTATGTTACTTCCTCAGCTAACCTTTTCTACCACAATAGGGACACTCTTGGCTGTTTGATGAGGGATAGTCAGCATTTGTCTGGGATGGAGCCCCTGAGCAGTGATCTGCTGTTGTTCAGTAGATTGTCACACACCAATGCACACTAAGGGGACTCAGTCACTCTTAAGAAAAAGCACATGGAATTGGGAAAGAGTAGTAGTAGGAAGACAAGAGAAATTAGAGGAGAGGGAAATTGGAGTAAATATGAGCAAAACACATTATGTGTGTATGCATTTATGATGTTCTAAAACAATAAAAGAAAAGTGAATTCATGTCAGTGTACAAAAAAATAATTTCTTTTAATAGTTGAGAAACCCTACTGTGCCCTGACCATCTCTCTTTATAGAGCAGATGAACAAGATCAATTGTACTTTCAATTACTTATTACTACAGACTTAGACTTATACAAAAGAGTGAATATGATATCCTTAACCCAGTTTCCTAAAATTAATGTAATTCTTGGTATTATTATGTTATGTATATACATATATATAAATGTATATGTCAATCAAAATATTAATGCTGGTCTAGATGTCCTTCTCCATAAAGTCTTTTTTATTAAGAAGACACAGCATATTTAATGACTACCTTTTTGGTTTTTGCAGTTACCTTTTTCAGACCTGCTGCTTCAGCTCTGTTTAAACCTGCTTGATGTGATGTGATGTGATATGATGATGTGATGTGTATGCATTGAGCAATCAACCAATGAGGCCTAATTTACTGATATAAAAATAAACAGAGAGTATTACATTGTCACAAACGTTCCAGTTCACCTCTCTGGTAAGTGAAGTTTTTCCTTGTGAGCATTTTGTTGCTGAACTACAGGATGGAGGTTCCTTCCAGCAAGTTCCTATTCAGTAAAGAAGTATGGGGAAAATATTGACAATTTGAACAGTTGTGGATATATTTCTGTTATCTTTCTTCCCGTATCTTACCATAAATGAAACTGTGAAACAGGCTTATCTCAGCCAATAAATGGCTAAAGAAGCATATGCACTAGGAAATCAGAGCTATCTTTGCTAGGGTCTTAGATGTTACTTGCTAGACCAACATGTCCCAGAAGTGATGTCACTTCTCTAATTAGGACATGGCTATATAATCATCTTTGAGTACTTAGGATTTAGCTATTTCTTATGTATATTTGTTCATATATATTTATTCCTAGTTACTTACTAGAGATAAATGGCATATGATTCTAGTACTTTGCTTTCTTATGATTACTGGGCTATTTTCAACAAGTTATGCCTAATCTGTGGACTTATAGTTTCTCTCCACTGTGTCACAAAAAATGCTAGGCAAGACTATCAAACATTTTTATTTAGAAACTAACCACATGAAATAAAATGTTTAAAGCATATTTAAACATTTTGATTTTAGATGATTTAAAATAAAAGGACATAGACATCTATAAATGTATTAAATTTCTGAGGTATATATAACAGTTGGTCATGGAGGTGCATGTTTTTAATCCTTGCACCCAGGAGGCAGAGGTAGGTAAACCTGTGGGTTTGAGGCCAGCCTGGTCAACCTTGAACTTGGTGGACCAACCAAAACCGTAGAAGCACCATGTCTCAAGAGAGAAAGAAAGAGAACATTAGTGGTGATACATACCGTTGATCCCAGCATTTGACGTATAGACAGACAGATCTCAGTAAATTTGAGACCATACAGGTTCACATAGCAGGTAACAGCTCTGCCAGGATTACACACTGAGACATTGTTTCCAAAAATAGTGTTAACCATTCACTATTAATACATAAATCTGTTAGGGTAAATAGTCTATTTTGAGATGTTTTGTTACAGTGCTCTATTAGATTTCAGAGTACTGCTCCACAGGAACCACAATTGAGTGACTAAAATTCCAGAAATGTGTTATCTTCTAGTAGTGGAGGCTCCAGGGTCTGGAATGAAAGGGTCACACAAGGATTTTGTTTGCCTGCTATGCTGGGTAACCTTACATCACTTGCTATTGTTTTGTGTTCAGATCCCTTTTATCTAGGCAGCATAACATCACATTCTGGTTCTTGAGTATTGGGAGTTAGAAGTCTTAATGTATATGAATTTTGAGGTGGTTATAAAACCATAAATGTATGGTACTCTCGACCCAGTAATTTTTATTTCTAGAGTACTCTAGAAATGTTTGCAGTCGTGGTTAGAAGTATTTCTCAAGGACAATAAGTGAATTCTATTTAATTATAGTAAATTCATAAGGTAAATATCCACTCAGTAAAAACAATTACCTAAATCATGCTATATGTCCTCAATAGAAATATATGCAAATGTTTTTTAAAGAAAGCTACAAAGGGAAATAGGAAAAAGTTCATATGTGGATGATGTTAGTTTTGAGCATGAAAGCAAATATACACTATCAAGGCTAAACATGAGAGTTTATTTAGGAGAGAATTCCCAGGCGGGTACAGAAGCAGGAGAGCAGGACAGCAGGAGACAGAGAGCTGAACATGTATGTATCTAAAAGCATCAGGATAGTAAAGCCTGTAATGTTGTATCTTGTGATTTAATCAGTAAGTCCCAAAGGCCAAGGGTTCTTATTAGTTACAAGTTTCTTAGGTGTAAGGGCACAGTAACAAACAACACAGCTATGTTCTATTAGTAGAATCGGAAAATACATAGACAAAACATGGAAGAAGAGAAAAATAAAATAGGAGAGAATATATCAGTACATGCTTCTAGTGAGGTGCTTCTGTACACAGTGCCTCAAGGTTTATGCAGTCATGCCCAGGGGTGTGCCTCTGTACAAGGTGCATCCCACCTGAGCTCAGTTGGCTCAGCTACGTGGAATGCCAGGAATCCTTACAGATGAGACCCATAAATAAGAATTTTGTTATTTTTAATAGATGGAACAAACTGTTGTGCATGGTGGGGAAGGAATTCAAAGTGGATAAATATGGACAAAAAGGAATAAAAATCTAACTCCACTAAAAAAACATTTAAAGGTTTTAAACTTTTATTAAATGTCTGCTTTCTGAGAACTGAAGCATTTATTTAATTGTATTAAAGTCCAGGTGAGCCCCTTTTTAAAATGTGATTGGTAACTCTATAGTTCTTCCACTGAATTCCAGATACTGATTTTTCCAGTAAATCCTTTTGTAACTTTATGAAGTAGTACAATGAATAACAATTGCTGGTAAGGATGGGAGAAAGAAAACCTTTTTTTTTTTTTCAGGAAGCATTCATCAATTTATTGATTTGATAAATAGTGAACATAAGTGAAATTGTTGACAATGTTTCTCTTTTTAGTGGTAGCAAACTTTTTATTCAAAAACTTGTCTGGCCCTAACAGTAATAGGATGGTCTGATTTCATAATGTCATCTGTGATGTTAGAAGAAGGGATACAGAGAAAACATCGATGTACCTTAAAAAGTAATCATCACAAGTAGTTCTCCAGCTTATGCTTCACATCTGTAGTGTTGTTTTTGCTATTTCATCCAAAATCAGAATTAGTGCATGATTTGTAACATGCTGAGTATTTATTCCAAAACTTACTTATTCAACACAATTGAGAAAATATGAAGATATTTAATTCCTGCTTTTTTTATATATATTATTTTTTTCTTTTGAAAATATATTTATAAAATAAAGATCTTTTTTTTCCATGTATTCCCTTGTTTTTCCTCCCTTCTCCCTCCCAATCTCTCCTGGTTAGCCTTCAGCCTCACTACACCCCATTCCCTCCTCCAAAAGGGCAAGAAGTCCCAAGGTAGATCAACTCAGCATCCACTCTAGGTAAGTCCGATTTCCTCATCATAATGTCATGACTGGGTTAGGTGTTTCTCTGGAGGGTATGGGCTCCAGAGTACCAGTCCATAGAAACACAGTCTGATTCCCTCCCCTTGAAGATTCACATACTGCCCATGTCAGTAGACAGCTGCCTATACTTGGAGGGCCTAGTTCCTTTTCTTGAAGGCACCCCAGGGGCTCTTCTTAATTTAGTGAGCTCTTCAGAGCTCCAGCTAGCCATCACTGTGGGAATTTTCCTCATAATCCCTATTTCCTTGCTCATATAGACTCTCCTCCCCTGCTCTCACCTGGACTAGGAACTCAGTCCAGTGCTCAGCCATGTATCTCTGCCTTTACATTTATTCGTTGGATATAAGTTCTGTGATGGCACTTGGGGTGGCTATCTATTTGATTCTAGGGGAAGTCCTGTCTAGGCAACACCTTCACTAATGGTTGCAGATCTAGCCAGAGACATCCTGTGAGTTCTCGTAAGTTACCCTAGCACCTGATCTTTTTCCAACCCCACATTGGTTTTCTCTATTAAGATCTCAATCTTTTTTTTTTTTTAATCTTCCTCCTTGTTGCTCCTCTTACTCAATCATATCCTTCTCTCATGATTTGTTACCACCCCTTCTTGGTTGTAACTCCTTATGCTTTCAATTAGCTAGGAATATCTTCTCTAATTTCTCCTCCTAGGGGAATCCCTGGATGTCACTCTTAAGTTCCTTCTGATCCCAAGCTTTTCAGTGGTTGTGTTTTAGAGTTTGGTTGTTCTTTGCTTTTTATCTAAAGTCTACTAATGAGTATATCCCATGCTTATCTTTCTGGGTTTGTGATACCTCAATCAGGAGAATATTCTCCAAATCCATTCATTTGCCTGAAAATTTTAGGCTGCCATTTTTATTTACTGCTGTGTAGTACTCCATTGTGTAGCTGTACCACAGTTTGTTACTCCATTCTTCAACTGAGGGGCATCTAGGTTGTTTCCAGATCCTTGATATTATGAACAAAGCTTCTATGAGCTAATGCCTTTGGAGTGTGAATGTGAGTCCATTGGGTATATGCCCAATAGTGATAATAGCTGGGTCCTTGGGAAGATTGATTCCCAGTTTTCTGAGAAACCACCATACTGTATTTCAGAGGGGCTGAACATGTTCACACTTCCACCAACAATGGAGGAGTGTTCCCCATGCTCTGCATCTTCTCCAGGATAGGCTGTCAGCTGTGTTTCTAAACTTAGCCATTCTGGCAGGTGTAAGGTGGTATCTCAAAGTTGTTTTGATTTGCATTTCTCTGATGACTAAAGATGTTGAGCACTTTTTCAAGTGCCTTTCAGCCATTTGTAATTCTTTGGCTGAGAATTCCCTCTTAGTTCTGAACCCCATTTTTTAATTGGGTCATTTATACTTGGGTTTTGGGCTCTAGTTTCTTGAGTTCTCTACACATTTTAGAGATCAGTCCTTTGTCACTTGTAGGGTTGGGTAAAATGTGTTCCCAGTCTGTAGGCTGTCATTTTGTCTTATTGAGTGTATCGTTGGCCTTACAGAAGCTTCTCAGTTTCAGGAAGTCCCATTTATTGATTGTTGTTTTTAGTGTCTGTGCTACTGGTGTTATATTTAGAAAATAGTCACCTGTGCCAATGCATTGGAGAGTATTTTTCTATTTCTTTTCTATCCAGTTCAAGGGCTGGGTTTATGTTGAGGTCTTTGATCCATTTGGATTGAGTTTTGTGCAGGATGACAGGCTTGGATCTATTTGCATTCTTCTACATACTACCATCCAGTTATGCTAACACCATTTTTGAAGATACTATGTTTTTTCCATTGGATATTTTTGGCCTCTTTGTTGAAAATCTGGTCTTTATAGGTGTGGGTAAATGTCAGGGTATTCAATTCGATTACAATGATCTTCAAGTTTACTTTTATGCCAGTACCAGGATGATTTTATTACTATAGATCTATATGTATATTAGCTTGAAGTCAGAGATGGTATTGCCTTCTGAAGTTCTTTTACTCAACAAAATGGTTTTGGCAATCCTGAGTTTTTTGTTATTCCATATGAAGTTGAGTATTGTTCTTTCAAGGTCTGGAAAAAAATGTGTTGGGATTTTAATGGGTATTGTACTCGATCTGTAGATAGCTTTTGGTAAAATTGCCACTTTTACTATGTTGATCCTACATATCCAGGAGCGTGGGAGGTCTTTTCATTTTCTGATATCTTCTTTAATTTCTTTCTTCAGTGACTTAAAGCTTTTGTCGAAGAGGCCTGCTACTTCTTTGGTTAGAGTTATGCCAAGATATTTAATGCTATTTACACCTATAATAAAGGATGTTTCGCTTATTTCTTTCTCAGCCCTTTTATCTTTAGTGTATAGAAGGGTTATTGATATTTTTGAGTTAACCTTGTACCCTGCTACATTGCTGATGGTGTTTATCAGCTACAGGTGTTCCCTGGTAGAATTTTGTGGGTAACTTATGTAAACGATCATATCATATGCAAATAAAGATAATTTGACTTCTTCCTTTCCAATTTGTATCCCCTTAGTCTCCTTTTCTTCTCTTATTGCTTTAGCTAGAACTTTAAGAACTATATTGAATAGATAAGGAGAGAGAGACCACCCCTGTCTTGTTCCTGATTTTAGTGGGATTGCTTTGAGTTTTTCTCCATTTAGTTTGATGTTGGCTGTCAGCTTGTTGTAAATCGCCTTCATTATATTTAGGTATTTTCCCCATATTTATGATCTCTCCAGCACTTGTATCATAAAGGAGTGTTGGATTTTGTCTGTATCTAATGAGATGATCATGTGTTTTTTTTCTTTCAATTTGTTTATATGATGGATAATATTCACAGCTTTTCATGTTAAACCAACTCTTCATTTCCAGTCCTTTGTCACTTAATCATGGTGGATGATTTTTTTGTATATATGTTGTTGGATTCAGTTTGCCAGAATTATGTTGAGAATCATTGCATCGATGTCCATGAGGGAGATTGATTTGTAATTCTCTTTCTTTGTTGCATCTTTGATTGTGGCCTCATAAAAGAGTTTGGCAAAAGTCCCTCAGTTTCTACTGTATGGAACAGTTTGGGAAGTATTGGTATCAGCTCTTCTTTGAAAGTCTGGTACAGTTCTGCACTCAAACCATCTGGTTCTGTGCTTTTCTTATTTGTAAAACTTTTAATAACAGCTTCAATTTCTATTAGGGTTATAGGTCTGTTTAGGTATTTAATCTGATCTTGATTTAATTTTGGTAAATGGTACCTGTCCACAAAGCTATCCATATCATCTAGGTTTTTCATTTTTGTGGAATACAGACTTTCAAAGTGTGACCTGATAATTCTCTGGATTTCCTGGGGGTCTGTTGTTATGTCCCCTTTTCATTTCTGATTTTGTTAATTTGTATAAACTCTCTCTGCTTTTAGTTAGTTTGGATAAGGGTTTATCTATCTTGTTGACTTTCTCAAAAAGCCAACTCTTTGATTCATTGATTCATTGTATTGTTATCTTTACTTCAATTGTATTGATTCAGTTCTCAATTTGCTTATTTCCTGCATCAACTCCTTCTAGGTGAGTTTGCTTCTAATTGTTCTAGGACTTTCAGCTGTGCTGTTAGATGTCTTATGTGGGATTTCTCTAGGTTTTTCATATAGGCATCTAGTGCTACGAATTTTCCTCTTATGACTGTTTTTATTGTGTCTCATAACTTTGAGTGTGTTGTGGACTCATTTCCATTAAATTCTAGGAAGTCTGTGATTTTGTTCTTAACTTCTACCTTGGCCCAGAGGTGGTTCAATTGAGTGATGTTTAGGTTTCATGAGTTGGTAGGCTTTCTGTGATTTTTGTTGTTGTTGAACTCTAACATTAGACCATGTTATGGTACAAGGAGCTATTCCCAATTTTTGTATCTGTTGACATTTGCTTTATGACTGAGCATGTGGTAAATTTTAGAGAAAGTTTCATAGGGTGCTAAGAAATGTGCATATGCCTTTGTTTTGGGGTGGGAGGTTCAGTATATATCTATTAAGTGCATTTGGGTCATAATTTCTGTTAGATCGCTTATTTTACTTTTGAGTTTCTGTCTGGTTGACCTGTCTAAGGGTAGAAGTGGGATATTGAATTCTCTCACTATTAGCGTGTGAATTTTGATATGAAGTTTAAATTTTAGTAGTGTTTCTTTTACATATGTAGGTGCCTTTTTGTTGGGAGCATAAACATTCAGGATTGAAACTTTTTTGTCTTGGGGGATTTTTCCTGAGATGAATAAGTAATAACTGACCTGGTCTCTTTTATTGATGTTAAAGTCTATCTTTTTAGAGATTAGGTTGGCTACACCAGCTTGTTTATGAGGACCATTTGATTGAAGAGTCTTTTCCCAACTGTTTTCTCTGAGCTTGTATCTGACTTTGAAGTTGAGGTGTGTTTCTGGTATGCAGCGGAGATATGGCTTCTCTTTCTGTATTCCTTGTGTTATGGTGTGTCTTTTCATAGGTGAATTGAGTCCATTGATATTAAGGGATATTAATGACCATTGATAGTTATTTTCTGTTATTTTTGGTAGTAACTTGTGTGTATTTCCCTTTTTGTTGCTTTCTTCTGTGGGATTATTGATTGCTTGTGGTTTCATGGGTGTTTCTGATTTGTTTAGGTTGGAGTTTTCCATCTAAGGCTTTTTGTAGGGCTGGATTTGTTGATAGGTATAGTTTAAATCTGGTTTTGTTGTGAAATACCTTGTTTACTCTATCTATGTTGATTGATAGTTTTGATGGGCACAGTATTCTGTGTTAGCATCCATGAACTTATAGTGTCTGTATAATGTCTGACCAAGACTTTCTTGCTTTCATTGTTTCCATTTAATAGTTGGTTATTATTCTGATGGGTCTGCCTTTATAGGTAATTTGAACTTTTTCCTTTGTAGCTCTCAGTATTTTTTCTTTGTTCTGTAGGTTTAGTATCTTTATTATATGGCAAGCAGACATTTTTGTGGAGTCTAATCTATTTGATGTTCTGTAGACTTCTTGTATCTTTATAGGCATTTCCTTCTTTAGGTTGGGGAAGTTTTCTTCTATGATTTTGTTGAATATATTTTCTGTGTCTTTGAGTGGTGTTCTTCTCCTTCTTTGATACCAATTAATTTCAGGTTTGGTCTTCTCATGATATCACAGATATATCTATTTCCACTATTGAGTTTTCCAATTCAGAGATTTTCTCTTTCATCTCTTGGATTCTGTTGGGTATATATGAATCTGTGGTTCCAGTTCTTTTCTTTGGGTTTTCTATTTCTAGCTTTGTCTTGGATTGTGCCTTCTTTATTGCTTCTATCTTCTGGAATGTTTCTTTCACCTATTTGTTTTCTTTTTCTTGGTTTTATTTTCTTTCAGGAATTTGTTCATCTCTTCCAATTTTCTATTTGCATTTTCTTCTATTGCTTTAAGGGAGTTTTTTATATCCTCTTTTAAGTCTTCTCTTAGTGTCATAAAGCTATTTTTAAGGTTGTTTCCTTCTGTTTCCTCTTCATTGTTATGCTCAGGTCTTGATGCTGTAGAACCATCTGCTTCTTCTGATGGTATCTTGTTGATCTTTTTTATTATGGTATATATTCTTGCCCTGGCATCTGCCCTTTGCTTCTTCAGTTCACTCTTGGTCAGCTCTTGGTCAGTTCTTAGTCAGTTGTAGGCCTGGGGGCTCTTAGTCAGCTGTGTGTTCAGAGGCTTGGCTGATCCTATGCAGTTGCCGTGTGCTGAAGCTGATTACAGTTTGGCTAGGGGGTGGCCTGCAGCATCTGTGTTTTGCTGGAACTTGGCCTTGGGGGCACTCTCTCAGCTTTCTTTGGTTTAGGGTAAAGCTGGGTGTTGTTAGTATATGTATGGGCATATCCCCAGGCCAGGGTTCACAGAGTGGTAAGGTCTCTGAGAGAGAGGTTGGCGCTCACCTCTTAGTTAGCTGTGTGTCAAGAGACTTGGCTGGTCTCATGTGACAAAACTTTTATGCTCTGTTGGTGGAAATATGAACTGGATATTGACTAGAGAAACAACTAAAAAAATTAAAACAGGATTGCCATATGATCCAGCAATCATGTCATAGACACACATGCATTTCCATATTACTATATCAATAGTCATAGTAGCCAAGAAATAGAACCAGCTTAAGTCCTCATCAAGCTGAGAAAGAAAATGAATGTGGTACAGATGCAGAATGGAATTTTATTTGGGCATGGAGGGGATGAAAACCTCTAATTTGTGACAACATGGATGGAACTGTAGATGGTGAAGTGCCATTTTTAAATAAGCTGGGCATACAAACAAATAACACATGATCAAACCTACAATGTAAAATATTTGACTTCACAGAAGTAGAGAGTAGAATGGTGGTTACCAGACTCTGGAGAGAGTACCAGGTTTGAGAAAAAAAAGGAGTTGATTATTTTCAACACAAAAAGATGATAAATGTTTGAAGGGACAAATAAACTGACATTGATTTGTACTTTATACAATATTACATGCATTGAAATGTCAGATAAATTTCCCACAAATATGCTCAAATTTATCTATCAAAAGTGAATTAGAAAGAAAAACAAAATCCAGTCTCCCTAGAAGTACCCACTACTAAATAATCAAGCAAACAAGCAAAAAAATGTCTATAAACCACCGTCCGAATAGAAAGATTATCAGAAGTTGGCAACACCACCACTCATACAAAGTCAATCACTTTCCTGATGTGGGAAGACACAAAATATGACAAATGAATTTCTAGAAGGTTTTGTTTCAATTATCTTTTAATCAATAATGAAATGAACAACTTCATTATGAAAGCTATAAATATACCTTCAGCAGAATGTGAGATTCCAACTCCCGTTCTCAGGTTAAGACCCAGTCTGTTTCTGTGGGCATACTTCCTGTCACAATGCATTCCTAAGGAAGTTCAGCATTTCATAGATTAAAATTAAAAACATGCACAATAAACAGAGGTTACTGAAACCTAGACCTAGCAGGGAGCATAATATTTATTTCCCCCTTTTATGCACATGTGTGTATGTTCAAGTGAGCTGGAGCTCATGCAAACTAGCATGTGGAGGACAGAGGATGCCCATTTGGTCCCTTTGATTCAGTGTCTCCCTCCAGCCTAAAATTCACCAGTTAGGTGAGTCTGGCCGGCCAGTGAGCTATAGAGACCTATCCAATGTTATCTCTTCAGTGCTAGGATTATAGACACAAGACAGGATAGCTACATATTTATGTGAGTTCTGGAGATCAACCTCAGGTCCTCATGCTTGCATGGCAAACATTTTATCCAGACTCATGTCTCTAGTACTTTCCCTTATTCCCTATTTTGAAAATACTCTTTGAGTGTTTATTAAAAGACAAAGCTTATTATTTAGATCATGATCCAAAGACTTTCTCTGTAAAAGGTGATATGGTAAGTAAAATTAATATTTTTAATAAAGTTGATTAAATAAATTTTAATAATTTTACAAAGACTAAGAAAGTCTCCTGTAGCTGGTGCTTCTCTACATGAGATGGAATGTTATAGAAAGTGTAACATATCATTGAAACAATGAATTAGTAATTTTAAAATTAACCTTCACAGAAAAATACCTCTGGCACCCACAACTACATTTTAAGTGATGAACATTGATAAATAGGCTGTTTTTATGCTTCAGTTATTTTGTACTTAGTTTTACAACTAAACATATAATTACTGTTTAAGCATTAAATGTTCTATGCTGGGACCCAATAGTTAAAAATATAAGAACACAAACTGTTTTTACCTAAGGGCCACTTATTCTAGTGATTTTATAGAACATCTGCAAACATTTCTCAACATAGTCACTAACAACAATTTAGGCTGGATAATCCTTTGATTTAGAGGCATCCGGGCCACTATAGGTTGAACAATACTGCTAGTCTCTACCTTCAGATGATAGTGATATTTTTGTCCATGTTCTGCAAACCAAACATGCCCTTAAGACATTGCCTAATGTCCCAGAGTTAATATCCTTATTAATCAATATTCATACACATATCCAGATATTGTTTCTTTAATAGGTAAGTGGTCTTCAAAGTCTAGTACTGTGCTTTTTATTTCCTCTCCATTCTTCCAGAATAGACTCACTCAAAGATGTGGAATAGCACTGTGCCTTCATTATAACTATATCCTGAACCTTTCAAGAGTGCCATAGTTAGTTTTATTTATTTATTGAGAAATGTAGATAAACAGAATGACCAAATGTGTAGTGTGGTTTTTGTCATTGTTTTATTCATTTTTCTCTGACCATGCTTCTCTGTGGATCCAAGAATACATCTGCACTGAGTGGAGCCACTTAGAAAAGAGAGACAAAAGAAAGGAGTCTTCTGATTTTGTGGCCTTTGTTAAACTTCCAAATGGAAAATGTTCTGTAAACACTGGAAGCCTTCGTAATTTTGACTAATGTAGATCTGTTACATAAATCCATAATGCCCAGAGTTACTCAACATTTAGAAACAAATGTAGATTATCTTCTAAAGAAAATGTATTAATTTAAACTGTATTTGCCAAGTAGGCCTCTAGGGAAGTCCCTCAGTAAATAAAAAGGAGTGATTTGTAACAAGTTTATCAGTGGTTGGTATGTAAAGTGCTTGAGAATAGCTTGTTCTCTTATGGTGTTTAAACATTCTTTCCAGTGATATCAATGCTATTTATTTGCTAAGAAAATCCTCTTTCTAAAAGAGTGCAGTCGTAAACTTCATTCATTAAATGTCCCCACTAAACTCTGATTTTTAGTGACAATTGAGAACATACACACATGAAGTTCTTAGTCAGATAGTTAATGAGGAAAGCAAACAAGTCAAAACATTTGATTTCTTATAGACCTTAGTTCTGCAGAAGAATGTTACCGAGACTGAGTTGGGGAGGTCAGGGAAACATTGAGAATGTGAACAAAAGTCCATCAAAATCTGATGTCTTTTCAACTTTTCTCCACTGATTATTTGACAGGAGCCAGAAAAGACAAATGTGTCTTTCTTACAAGTTACATCTTGTGCTCTAACATTTCTACACATTGGTGCATCACAGTAACTCAGTTTTTACTGTCAAGGAAATATTTACTTAAGTGTTTGACACTCATAGTCATTACAAAAAGACAAATTAAAAAAATGTTGATATTCCATCTCAAGCCCATCAGAATGACTATTAATAAATAGACAAATAAATAATAATAACTTACAAAGTGGCAAGGATGTCAGGAAATAGAAACTGTTGTCCATTCTTGGTGATAATAAAACTAGTCAGTGTAGAAGTTTCTCAAAAAGCTACAACTTGGATTGCCATATGACCAAGTTATGCTTATCTTGGGCATATACCCATCGATATATTACTACAGAGGTACTTATTCTTATATGCTCAATTCACAATGGCAAGGAAATGGACTTAGCCTGGATGTCCATTAACTGATGAATAGATAATGAAAATATATCTCATATACATAATTAAATTATTAAACCAGGAAGAAAAATTAAACTAGGAAACTTGCAAGAAGCTGGATCGAACTGAAAACATATTATATCAGCAAGGCAACCCAGGCTTTGAAAGAAAACTACAATATATATGTAATTATATCCTTTATGCAGATTATAACTACTAATTATTAAATATGTGGATAAAGGCCAAGCAAAGCAACAGCAGGCCATGAGAGTTGGAGAAAGAAACTAAGGGAAGAGGTGGGGAGACGATAGATCACAGGAGGTACTGGAAGGGGCACATTAAGGGAGCAGAGGGGCAGAAGGGGAAGGAAGGACCTGATGATGGGCAGAGTGACAGGTAGGAGAGCAAAGAAATGTAAAACTAGGAAAACGTCACAAGGAAATCTGTTACTTTGTAAGCTATATTTTTTATTATGAATAAAGTCATATGTTTTATCCATGTATCCCCTTGTTGAGGATCCCTTCCCCCTCATGCCCTTCCCCATCACTCACACTTCTCCCCATCACTTTATCTCCTCTCCACAAGGGCAGGAGGTCCCAAGGTCCCAAAGTGACCTAGTTCAGCATCCAATCCAGGCAGATCCACTTTCCTCATCCCAACATCAAGACTGGAGCTATTTTTTAAAGTTTTATTTTAAAAATTTATACAATTTATTTAGAACATATTCTTTCTTCTCTTCCAACTTCATCCAGATCCAAGAAAAGAAAAAAAATATCAGTGCATTCCATCAGAGAGGGAGACCACTAACCACAGGCCATTAGTCCTCTTCTTCTGAAAAACTCTCTTTCTTCAAGGCTCTTTCTGTCATTTCAGTCATGCTTTGGGAATGTTAGTCCTTAAGCTGTTGATTTTTATCCCAGAAAGCCTCTGGTCAACTGTGAAACAAAAAGTATATGAAATTGAACAGATATTATTTGCAAGTCAAGTTCTGGCATTTTCTGATGGTGAGAAAAAGATAAAATGTCTTCTTATTCTCAATTTCTCCAGGATTTTTTTAGGAGAGAATAGAAAAATCTCATTTCAATGCCTAATACCTAGTGAAGATTAACCATTGCCACTATCCACAACAGCATTATCCCATTATGGGTATCACATGTGCTGTACTGAGTTTACCCAGCACTGACCTCATTCCTATGATTCCCCAGGCTCATTAAAGCTGGCCTTGATTTTACTTCATTCATAAATGTTCTCCAAATTCTTAGGGAGAAGCAGTACACACATATTAATACCATTATTTCCAATGCGCTTCCTTCCCCATCACAGCTGATTAACCCATTAACTATAGAAATTTCCTTACTTAGTAACTAGAAAATGACCTATCATGAGCAGCAGAGATGCAGGAGTGTTACACAGAAGGATGTGTATTTGTGCAGGTGAACACTTGGTGAGAACATGGGTTAAGAAAAGTGTTCGCTGTTATGGTAACGTTTAAACTGAGAACTAAATTTCTATTAGAATTAACCACTTTTGAATAAAGATGCTGGCCCTTCATAGGGAAAAAATGGTAAGTGTGGAAACTCAGTTACAGAAAGGGTACTGTTATATTCTGGGAAATTAAGTGAGTGTGACTAAAGAAAATAGTAAGCTAAGATGTCTATAAGGAGAAATAGGAGAGGCATATCATTATATCATTTACACATAAGGCTTTGCAGGCCATTCATGACCTTTATTCAACAAGTAAGGGCAATGGGTTAGCTGCGGTGATATATTTTATGTTTAATAAAATCAGCCTGAAAAATCAGAGAACAGAATCGCCCACAGTTAAGCCATGATGGTCAGAGAGTGGCAGCTCATGTCTTTAATCCCAGCATAAGAATGGCAGAGTGGTATTTTATGCTCTTGCTCTTAATCTCAGCACAGGAATGACTTAATGAAGACCTATACTTTTAATCCTATAGCTCAGGAGACAGAGATCTTTCGGTGTTACTGTGAGTTCAAGACATAACAATTAAACAGTAGTACCTCACATCTTTAATTCTAACTCTAGGATTATGATACAGGTTGAACCCAGAATTGAAATAACTGAAAGAAGAAGATATTAAGGCAGGCTTAGGTAGACATTGAGGTATTCTGTAGGAGCAACCAGCCAGGTAGAAGACTCTTGAAGATAGTTTTTTACCTTGATTGGACTGAGAAGTTGGCTGTGTGAGAATTGACTGTGGTCTGTTTCCTCTCTCTAATATTCCAGCTTTTCCCCCAATATCTGGCTCTGAGTTTTCTTTAAATAGATTGTGTTTTAGTTAGATGTCTAGGCAAGAGAGGTACACATACAAAAATCAGTTAATTTTTTTTTGGTTTGTTTAGTTTTGTGGTTGTAATTTAATTACAGGGTTTCTCTCTTCTCTTTCCTCCCTCCATTCTCTCACATATGGTCCTTTCTGCTCTCTTCCAGGTTCATAGCCTAATTTTTCCATTAATTGCTTTGCATGCATATATGAATTTGCAAATGCACATATGAATATATAATATATTCATCTATATGTATAAGGTGTTGAGTTCATATAATATATTGCTTAAGGGCTGATCATTAGGTATTTATTGGTGTGTGTGTGTGTGTGTGTGTGTGTGTGTGTGTGTGTGTGTGTGTAGAGTTGAGGCCTTGTGGGATTCCCTAACTGAACTGGCTGGCCATGGAAAATGTTTTTAGGTTATACTGACCAAAGTAAGCAGCAGCAGCACTCCTCCATGGCCTTTGTCTCAGTTCCTGCCTTAAGGTTTCCATCATGAGTTCCTGCCGACTTATCTGGATGATGGACTACAAGCTATAAGCTAAAGTAAACTATTTCCTCTCCAAGTGGCTTTTTTGCACTGTGTTTTATCAGTGTTAGAAACCCTAACATATGTGCTTTGAAGTTAACAGTGCCATCCCATTCATTCTAATAAATTTATACCTTCATTCACTT
Source organism: Sigmodon hispidus (assembly GCA_004025045.1). Lineage (NCBI taxonomy): Eukaryota > Metazoa > Chordata > Mammalia > Rodentia > Cricetidae > Sigmodon > Sigmodon hispidus. Next base: position 61,634 of record PVIH01007140.1, read on the forward strand.
CTTTTAGAACCCACATATTTTTATTTTTGTTGTTGCTGTTTCCAGATTTTCATTTTTTTTCCTTTTTTAAATTTAAAAGTTCTTTTATTCTACATACCAACTACAGTTTCTCCTCCCTAAGCATTCCATCCTTCCCCGAGTTTTCCCTCACAGCACCCCCATCCCCACCCTAGAAAGGACAAGGCCTCCTGTGGGTAGCCAACAAAGCCTGGCACATTAAGTTGAGGCAGGACCAAGCTCCTTCCCCCTGCACCAAGACTGAACAAGGAAGCCCTCTATAGAAAATGGATTACAAAATAACAGGTTATGCACCAGGGATATATCCTGGTCCCACTGTCTGAGGCCCCACAAACTGCCCAAGTCACACAACCAGAGCTTAGTGTGGTTCCATGCAGGTTCACCAGCTGTCAGTCCAGAGTCAGTGAGCTCCTAGTAGCTTGGGTCTGCTGTCTGTGTGGGTTTCCTCATCATGATCTTGACTCCTTTGCTCATATGATCTCTCCTCCTTCTCTTTGACTGGCCTGGGAGCCTAGCCCAGTACTTAGCTGAACCACAAACTTCTTATTTTTTCATATGTTACATCCCAACAGCAGTTTTCTTTCCCTCTCCTTCCCTGAGCCTCTCACCCTATGCCTTCTCACTCCTAGATTCACCTCCCCTCAGAAAAGAGCAGGCCACTGAGGGATATCAACCAAACACAGAAAAATATGCTACAAAATGACCAGGAACAGACCATTGAATCAAGGCTGGATGAAGCAACCCAGTAGGAGGAAGGGGTCCCAGGAACAGGCGAAAGAGCTGGAGAGACCCAGCCCCCACCATCAGGAATCCCACAAGAACACCAAGCTATCCCACCTCCTGCCATAACATATATGCAGAAGACCTAGGCCAGATCTCTACAGGCCGCCTGATATCTGGGAGCCCCTATGAGTCCTAGTCAGTTGATTCTGTGGTCCATGTTCCTATGGTATCCTTGACCCCTCTGGTTCCTCCAGTTCTTGCCTCCTCCCTTCTCCACAGGACTTCAGGAGCTCAACCTAATATTGTGGAACTCTGCATCTGTTCCCACCAGTTGCTGAATGAAGTTTCTTTGGTCTCTTTGGTGACTATTTTCCTAGAATCTGGTCCCAGCATACTCTGTAAGCAGAATAAACTGTAGGTCAAAGATTTTGTGGTTGGGTTGGTGTCCCAATCTCTTCACTTAAGGCATTGCCTTGTTTATAAAAGATGGCTGGTTCAGACTCTGTGTCCCACATTACTAGGAGTCTTTGGAGGTCACTCTTGTAGAGTCTATGGAGTAACTACACATTTTTAAGTATAAGTAATACATAACACATGTTCTCTTATATGTAGACCGTAGATTTGACTTTTTAGTTGTAGTTGCTTAACATGAAGTGTGGAAGCCAGAAAACTGGAAAGTGGATATTTTAAAGAGTGGGGATAGTAGAAAATAGGTAAGAGAAAATTAACAATAGAAAGATTTCAGCAATGAGGATGGTGTGGGAGTATGGAAGAAATGAAGCTACTGGGAAGAGGGGATGATTAACTTAACAAAGGGAGTAAAAATGATGTCTGAGGTCTTGTAACCCAATTAACAAAAACATGAGTGTGTATGAAGGGAGCTGATACCAAATCCCAGTGTGATAAATCTATACAATTGGTCAGCAAAGCCCTAGAAACTCCCTGCATTAGAGAATGAAATTTATGTACAAAGCATCTCACACCTAGGAAACAACATGTAGGAAAACAAAGTAGAACCAGGCAGGAGTTTCTTTCTACATAAAGAACATGATGCAGGGAAATTATGTGTAGGCTGCTGTGGGAGAAAAGCTATCACTGGGCTTTCTTAGTTATGAATCATAGTGACTAGAGGCCAAGCTGTCAAGCATGATGCATCTACCTGTATAACAGTGAACTAACAGTTCGAGACATATCAGTCTTCCCTCTGATTAGATTTTATGTCCATTCCACAGGTTTAGGGGGAGATCCCTGCCTGGTAAACAAAATGAACAAACATACAAAAAATACTAACAACCTAGTCCTGGGGAGGTGATAGGCCTATGTGTAGAATTTATTATGGTTATTTAAATAAACTAACATAATGTTAAGCTTTCTTCTAACTGTGTATGCTTATGCTGATAGGCTGAAGCCATTCTCAGCTTTATTCAGAGAAGCCTATATTTTCAGGAAACAATGGTAAATTCAGAGACATATTAGCATGAGACACTGAGAATATATGATAATTTAGTTCAGCCCTAGAAAAGGCATTCCCACTTCCACTTCTAAGGCTTAGGAAATACTAGAAAGGAAGAAGAAGTAGATATAGTAGAAACAGAAGACAGGGAGAACAGCTGGAAATGCCAGCCCCTACACTTTATTATAACAATTGCAATAATCAAGAAGCTACAATTGTGTTTGACTGAACCCAGCATACAGAAAAACTGTTGGTTGGACTACCTGCCCACAATGATTTATGGAAGGAGGACTGGGGTCAAACGGACCTGCCCTTTACTGTAGAACTCTTGGCTATTGATAGACTGTTGGGTGGGATAGAACTATCACTAGTTGTGTACTTTCCATGGATGCCACCAGGCTCAATCAGATAGTTTCAAAACCATCATCCCACAACCAACCCTGGATAAACTCAGTGATCCACACAAGAAACAGGTGTAGGCATGGAAGTAAGGGAGAGATTTGTGAATAATGGGGATGAGTGAGCAAGCATGATAAAGAGGTAGAAAAGTTGGAGCGATCATTATGTATTATATATATATATATATATATATATATATGAACAACTAGCTCAATAACATTTTATTGGTGTTTAAAAAGTCCTTGGATCTGTGTATTAGTTAAGGTAAATATTGGTGTAATAAGATATGATGACCAAGACAACTTGGGGAAAAAAAGAGTTTATTTCAGTTTACTCTTCCAGGTGACAATCCATCACTAAGGGAAGTCAAGGCAGAAACACAAACAAGGCAGGAAGCTGAAAGCAGGAGCCACTGCAGAGGCCATGGAGGGGTATTGCTTACTGGCATCTTTGTGCTTGCTCAGCCTACTTTCTTATAAGACCCAGAACCATGAGCCTAGAGATAGCAGCACCCATAATGAGTTTGACTCCCTCAAATGAAGCATTTGATAAGAAAAATGCTGTACAGGCAGATGTGATAGAGGCATTTGTTAACTCTAGTTGTGTGTTATGTTGCTATAAGACAGAAAGATGGTTAATGGAGAGCAGTTGTTGCCTCCAAGTCTGATAGCCCATGTTTGATTCCTGTGGCTCATAGAGTGAAGAGAGAGAAATGACTCCCACAGGTTGTCATTTGACCTCCACAGTGTCCCATGCTAGTCACAGACAGACAGACAGAGAGACAGACAGACAAACAGAAACACAAAGAGAAGACAAATAAATAAAATAAAGTAAGTTCTTTCTTTAAGTTCTGGGACCACAAATTATTTGACTTATACAGAAATTGTGCTAACTTAGGACACTGAATTATCTATATAATGATGACATCGGCTGGAGAGGAACCAGGGCTGTGGTATTCCAGCTCCTCTTCCCACATTACATAGGCAGCTTTTCTCTCCCCTTTCAGGTCATTAATTTTTTAAAGAGGGCTTGCTTTAAATACCCAAAGCAGTGCTCTCAGCTGTGACAAAGTGCAGGTTTCCCCTTTCAGAGGCAGCACTTCATGCCTGCTGCTGATGGAAGGTGGCTTGCCCAAGTGGGCATTTGAGATCCCCTCTGAGTGTCTCCTGAGAAGTCCTTGCTCAAAGTCATACTAAGGACGCCTGTTAACTTTGCTCCCACACTGAAAGCAAAGTAAATGTGGCACAAGAGTCTGGCCTGGGGTGGATAATGAATAACATATCAAGATATTAGAAGAGAATTTCCAGAGGCTTACCATAAAGTGTTAATTCATTATTTATGACTCAGAGTTTTGGTGAGCAACATAAGAATGACCTCTCCCTATATATAACTTACATGATTGTAAGAGGGCTTCCAAGAAGTAGCAGGTTTTATAAAACACTCAGAAGTGCATATATTCCACCAGTATATGAGGAATACCAAGCAGATATCAAATGCAGTCATAAGTTCCAAGCAATTTAATGACCCTTAAAATAATCCTGCCTAGTACTAGAAAGTTTGCAGTTCAATAGATAGAAAATATGCAAGTAGCTAAGCAAGCTAGCATATAGTTCCAAAAAAAAAAAAAAAAAAAAAAAAAAACTGAAAGAAATGCATATGAGGGAAAGGAGGTCCTAGACTCATGTGCCTCTGAGAAATGTGTGTTGTTGTTTTTGCTGATTGTGTTGTTGATGTTGGCGGTGGTGATGTGTGTTATATCATGGGGAAAATCTCTAGGAAATGTGGAGGAAGTGTACTAAATAAAAAGAGGAATTTACATGACTGATGTAGCTAAAAGCTGATGGGAAAGCGCTAGCAAATGCTGTCCACATTGAAGAAACAACAACTCTGTATTATGAGCAGCTAAGTAACAATTATGAAGCTAAAACACACAAATAATAGATTAAAATTTGGGATTAAATTAGTAGACACTGTTCCTCAGATGAATTAAGTTATGCTATAGGATGTAAAAATATTAGCAGGAGCCATGGCTCTGCATATAGGATAGAAATAAACTTATACCAGAGAAATGGTGAGTACAATACAACTGCTGTAAAACACACAGACACAAAAGCAAAACATGGCTGTACATGCTGGACATCCCAGCACTAAGGAGAATGAGACAGTGGACTGTTGTGTGTTAAGCGTCTTTTCAGTGAGTGATAAGTAAGTCAGGCTCCTTAGCAAGATCCTTTCTCAAAACAAATAATGAGAGGGATGGGCTCAACCTTCTGGAGTGAGCTTGGATATGAAAGACAAATTTCAAAGAATGTTATTTTTTAAAATAAGTGAGATTTTTACCATTTCTCTGATGTCTAAAGATGATGAGCACTTTTTCAGGTGCCTTTCAGCCATTCGTAGTTCCTCTGCTGAGAATTCCCTTTTTAGATCTGAACCCCATTTTTTGATTGGGTTATTCAAGGTTTTGGGCTCTAGATTCTTGACCTCTTTATATATCTTAGAGATCAGTCCTCTATCACTTGTAGGGTTGGTGAAAATCTTTTCCCATTATGTAGGCTGTCGTTTTGTCCTATTGACAGTGTCCTTGGCTTTACAGAAGCTTCTTAGCTTCAGGAGATCCCACTTATTGATTGTTGGTCTTAGTGTCTGTGCCACTGGTGTGATATTTAGGAAGTGATCGCCTGTGCCAATTCATAGAAGTGTATTTCCCACTTTCTTTCTATCAAGTTCAAAGCGGCTGGGTTTATATTGAAGTTTGATCCACTTGGATTTGAGTTTTGTGCAGGGTGACAGGCTTGGATCTATTTGCATTTTTCTACACACTCCCCTCCAGCTATGCCAACACTATTTGTTAAATATACTATCTTTTTTCCATTGAATGTTTTGGGCCTCTTTGTCAAAAATCAGGTGTTCATAGGTTTTTGAGTTAATGTCTGGATCCTCAATTCTATTCCATTGATCCACATGTCTGTTTTTATGCCAGTACCAAGCTGATTTTATTACTGTAGCTCTATAGTATAACTTGGAGTCAGGGATGGTAATTCCTTCTGAGGTTCTTTTGTTGTGCAAAATTGTTTTGGCAATCCTGGCTTTCCTGTTATTTCAAAAGAAATTGAGTATTGTTCTTTCAAGGTCCAAAAAATATTGTGTTGGGATTTTGATGGGCAGTGCATTGAATCTGTAGATTGCCTTTGATAGAATTGCCATTTTTACTATGTTGATCCTAGCAATCCAGGAACATGGGAGAGCTTTCCATTTTCTGATATCCTCTTCAATTTCTTTCTTCAGTGATTTAAAATTTTTGTCAAATACGTCTGTTACTTCTTTGGTTATAGTTACTCCAAGGTATTTAATACTATTTGCAGCTATTATGAAGGGTAATGTTTCCCTTATTTCTTTTTCAGCTCTTCTATCTTTAGTGTATAGAAGGGCTACTGATATCTTTGAGTTAATCTTGTGTCCTGCTACATTGCTGAAGGTGTTTATCAGCTGTAGCAGTTTCTTGGAAGAATTTTGTGAGTCACTTATGTATACAATCATATCATCTGCAAATAGACATAGTAAAGGTGATTTACAAGAAGCCGACAGCCAGTATCAAACTTAATGGAGAAAAACTCAAAGCAATCCCACTAAAATCAGGAACTAGACAAGGATCTCCTCTCTCCCCTTATCTATTCAATATAGTTCTCGAAGTTTTAGCTAAAGCAATAAGGGAACGAAAAGAGAATAAGGGAATACAAATTGGAAAATTAAAGGGTTTTAAACATCACTTAAAACAACACCATAACTCATCAAGTAGAACTGACTCTGAAAGAAACCAAAAATCTGCATTCTGAGATTCCTCTGCTATGTGCTCATATAAAGAATAGAAGGAAGTACATCTTCTCATCTAAAAAACATTTTATGTATATAAAATATGCATAAAATGTGCTTTGAGTTTTAACTCCCTAGTAAAATCCAGTTCACTGGACATCCCCATCTATAAATCCTGGCCCAATCCCCAACCCACCCCGTCATCCAGCAACCTCAGTGGTTACTTGAGACTCACAAATCCTCAGCAACTATTGGACCAAGAGGTAAGTGTCACTTCACCCAGCCCAGCCAGAGATCCCAATATCTATGACACAAGCCCTAGGATGTAATCCTTGGAACCCCATCCCAATTCATCTCTCTCATCAATTCTGTTAGACAGGGAGAATCTTGTAGACCAGAACTCCCCAGTAAAGTACAGTTCACTGGACACTCCCATTTATATATCCTTCCCTAACCCCCAACCCATCCCATCACCGGACAAACTCAGTGGCAACAAGAGTCCCACAGTTACACAGCACCTATTGGATCAAGAGTTTCCACCTGAGACTGACAGTTTGTCAGCACCTATTTGATCAAGAGGGAAACTTTGACCCACAATTCAGCAGCACCTTTTGGAGCTCCTATTGGATTAAGAGCATTTTCTGGATCAAGATCTCATAGTGGACCAACATTGGATCCCTGAGACACAGAATCACCAGTTTTTTTTACACCAAGAACAGCTCACTGTGACATAGCATACACTACCTCCAAGTGGACCAAGAGCCCAGATTGGACAAAGAGAGGCTTCCTGAGACACATACATAGCCAGAACAGATTGCACGAAAATCAGTTCCCTGAGATACAAATACTGCATTGATCCAAAGATGCAATGGCAGATACAAGTGCAAGAATACATATAACAACATAAAGAACAACATGACACAACCAGAATTTGGTGGCTAAAATAATAAAACCTGATCATGACACTGTAGAAGAAGCAAAAGGAAATAATCATAAAAGCAACTTTATAAAGATGATAGAAGCCTTAAGAGAAGACAAAAACTCCCTTAAAGAAATAGAAAAAAAATGAAAGAGATTAACAAATCCCTGAAAGAAAATTTAAAAACTAAGAAAAAAAAAAAAAAAACAGGTGAAGGAAATATTTCAAGATTTATAAACTAAAATAGAAGCAATAAAGAAGGCACAAACCAAGAGAACACTGAAAATGAAAAATCTGAAGAAACAAAACAGAACTACAGATGAGATCATAACCAACAAAATGCAAAAGATGGAAGAAAGAATCTCCTATGTGGAAGATCCAATAGCGAAAATAGATGCATCAGTCAAAGAAAATGCTAAAACCAAAAAAACGCATAACAAAAAATGTCCAGGAAATATGAGATACCATGAAAAGACGAAACATAAGAATAACAGGAATAGAAGAAGGAGAAAAATACCAGTTCAAAGGCACAAAAGTATATTCAAGAAAATTATAGAAAACTTTCCCAATCTAAAGAAGGAAATGCCTCTAAAGATACAAGATGCATACAGAGCACAAAATAGACTAGACCCTTCAAAAAGTCTGCTGGCCACATAATAATTAGGCTACTAAACCTACAGAATAAAGAAAGAATATTATAAGCTGCAAAGGAAAAAAATGTCAATTAACTTATAAAGGCAAGCACAACAGAATAACAACAGACTTCTCAATGGAAATTATAAAAGCCAGAAGGTCCTGGTCAGACGTTACACAGACACTAAGAGACCAAGGTTGCAAGAACACTATAAACAGGAAGACTATCAATCACCATAGGTAGAGTAAAAATATAACCAGGTTTAAACAATATCTATCAATAAATCCAGCCCTACAGAAAACACTAGACAACAAACTCTAATCGAAGGAAGCTAGGTATACCCACAAAGCCACAAGCAATAGATAATCTCAAAGAAGAAAACCCAAAGAAGGGAAACACATATACAATACTACCAAAAAATAACAGGAAATAACAATCATTGATCACTAATATCCCTTAATTTTAATGGACTCAATTTTGCCATAAAAGAAACAGGCTAACACAATGAATACAAAAACAGAACCCATCCTTCTACTGATTACATACCTCAACATTCAAGGCAGAGACTGACTCAGAGTAAAGGGTGTGGAAAAGACTTTAAAATCAAATGGACTTAAGAAACAAGCTGGTGTAGCTCTCTCAATAACTAAAAAAATAGACTTTAAACTAAAATCAATCAAAAGAGACCAAGATGGATATTACTTATTCATCTCAGGAAAAATGAAGATGAAGTCTCAATCCTGAACATTTATGTCCCCAACACAAGAGTACACATGTAGTGGAATTATGTCCTGTTACATTGTTAATAATTGTCCCACCTACTAGTTTAATTAAAAGCTTATTGGTCAGAAGACAGACAGGAAGTGTGGGTAGGGCTACCAGACTAAGAAAACTCTGGGAACAGGAAGAACAACGCAGAGATGCCAGAGAGATGCCAGTAAACACAGAGGAAAAAAGACAACCATACTGCTTTGAAAAAAGGTACCAAGGCACATGGCTAAACAGACTAATGGAAATATATTGAGTTAAAATGAAATAGCTAACTAGGTCAATCAGCATGAAGTGAATGTAAGACTTTGTGGAATTATTTGAGACTAAGCTGCAGCAAGGCTGAGAGCAAGTCTGAAACTCTGAGCTAGGCTGAAAAATACTGGCCAGAACTATAATATTACACATGTTAAAAAAAGTTACTAAAGTTTAAATTTCACATCAAACCAAACACACTAATATTTGAAGACTTCAATACCCCATACTCACCAAGGGATTGGTCTAACAGATAGAAACTTAACAGAGAAATAAGGAATTTAACAGAGGTTATGACTCAGATGGACTTTATATACATAACTTTACTCCCAAACACAAAGGAATAGACCTTCTCCTCACCCCATGGTACTTCTCTAAAATTGATAATATACCAGCCATAATGCAAATATCAATAGATACAAAAAATGAGAATAGCTCCTTGTTTCCTATCAGATCAACATGGGCTAAAGTTAGAATTCAACAATAACACAAACCACAGAAAGCCTACGAACTCATGGAAACTGAACATCTCTCAAATGAACCACCTCTGTGTCGAGGAAGAAGTAAGGAAAGATATTAAAAACTACCTGAAATTCAATGAAAATAAATCCACAACATTCCAAACTTATGGGACACAATAAAAGAAGAAAATTCGTAGCACTAGATGCCTACATAAAAAAAAAAAAAATGGAGAAATCTCACACAAGAATCTGAATAGTACAGCTGAATGCTCTAGAACAATTAGAAGCAAATTTACTTAGAAAAAGTAGAGGGCAGGAAATAATCAAACACAGGACAAAATCAACAAAATTGAAACAAAGAGAATACAAGCCCAGGAGCAGAGCGAGTGGCCAGTGGGTCAGTGGGAAATAACCATGTATATAGTGGGGCTGGGAAATAAATATCTGACAGTCCTTTCACAAGATGTTATGAATGCCTTTGCTTCAATGATTTGACATGAATTTTTGACTGAATTATTTAATTATTTGACAATAAAATTTAGCTTGGCACTTAGTCTTCCTATATAAAAAAATAGTTTAGGACTTTCTAAATAAATAGAACTGAAAAGCTGGATTTCTGAGTCTATATCCTATGGCCTTAATTCAAATGTGTATGTTATTTGTCTGCTCATGTGTTTGAGTATTTAGTTCTGAGCTGATAGCACTATTTTGGAACTTTGGTAGGTGACCTGAATAGTGAGCGGGGGGCCTTGAATGTTTTACTATCATTGATGTTCTATACTCTCGAGGTAGCCACCACATGAAGAAGTCATGATCCTCTACTCTCACTTAGCCCTTCTCATCATGGTGGACTGTAGCCTGATGACACTGGGATCCAAAATACATCCCCTATATCTAAAGCACCTTATCACAAGATGAGAAAAGTAACCAATACAAATGCTATTTCAAGAAATTATTTAAAATAGAAACACCGGTATGAAGATGAATATATCATTATAGATCATCTAGACATGAGGCAACAATAACAATATTTTTCCTACAGGCAAGGCAAAATTTATAATCCATACTTGAATAGAATAAAATTGAAAAGTGTAATTTAGTAGTATATAAATTTAACATAATACATAGAGATTATTATTTGATAAGCTTTTGTTGTATAAAATAGGACCTTTTGCTCTTGCTGGGGAGGGAATGGGGGATGGGAGGAGAGAGGCTGAAGCCTGATCTGGAGGGGTCCAGAGGGCAAAGGGAGTTGGAACAAGGAGATACATGAACAAAAAAGACTTTGTTGTATAAAAATAAATAAATAAATAAAGCCATCTGGTTAAATTGAAGGTCAAGAATAGTTATAGAAAATGTTTGGTCTCAATATTTGAATGTTTTAATGTGCTAAGAAACAGGTTGATGTTTTGTGTGCCTGGCATGATTTTACTCCAAGCATTATAATGTGGATACAGAGTTAAAATAACAAAATAAATGTATATGAACTTAAACTATTTAAAATACTAAAAGTTTTGAAGTAGGTTATGGCATAGAATTGTTGTATAGGCCTATCAATGTGTTTTAAACAATCTGTCAAATGGTAAATATTTATTTTAAGTATTGAATGTTTCATTTCATTGTATTAATGGTGATTTTGCTTTCAGAAGTATCACAGTAAACATGAAATGATATGCAGATGTATTTTATAGCCACATTTACTTCACTTTGTCTATGATTAGGTTACATTGTAACGTCACAATTTATTTATGCCCATCCCACCCCCATGCTTTAGCAAAAGCACATGTAATGAAAGATAAAGTCAAGTCACCGGTAGTACTCTCACCCAAATGTAACACAAAACTTGAATCTGTTGAATTGTATATAATCAGAGATTCTGAAGTGAGGGTTTCATTAGATGCTGATGATCCTGTTCATGCTGGGTCTACATAACTAACTCACTGTTGGAACTGTAAGCATCGGAGATGAGGGTGCTTTCCTGGATTCCTACTCTTTGTTCTGGCAATCAGGAGAGATGAGTAATAGTTTTAGATTACTCAGTTTCATCTGAAAATTGCATACCTTTCCTTATATTTGCACACAAGATTTAAATAGGTTTTATGCTTCTTCTGTTCATATGAATGACATAGAATCCAATGTGTTTATACCTAAATATTTAACATTTAATCCTTATATTATTTAATGATTTAATAATATTCTCTAACAAGGAATCAAAAATTAGCTTTAAAACCATCTTAAACCTTAAGCCTGAGGACATGCTTGCATTTCTTAATAGTTTTATTGGTCAACCATGTTTGGGGAAGTGTGTTTCTTCTGATAGTCACTTTTGGGGGTCATTTATTGTGGTCACAGCTAATTAACTTTTCACTCAGACCTGAGACATCTTAGGGAGCCTCACTCTCAAGTCTGATAGCTGCTGAATATGACAACTGAAAATTTGTACAGAACAGCAAGTATTAAGATATGTGGTTTAGACTCCAAGTTCCAGTGAAATACAGACTCAAGCAATTAGTGCTGGTTAGAACAGCAAGAGAAGCATGTGAGGAAGGCATAGTTTGTCCTAGATTTTGATTGATGATAATCCTTTTCATCTGTTTGCTGATTTCCAAGGCATTTCTTAATGTTCAAAATATAAATCTAGTTTCCAACAATCTGGGAGGTTGGTGCAGATCATTTATTACTGCCACAGTTATGAAGGCAGCAGATGCTTGAGAGAGTTCACACACATGTGCCTTACTATGGGATCATTTGTACTTTACATCAGCATCCCTACTTTTCTAGACATATACATATTCTGCTGCTTTGTGTGCTTTTTAACTTGGCATTTTCAACAATGCAGGATAGATGTGTCCACTAAGAGTCCAGTCCAGCTACTTCTTTATAAGATAGAAATGAATCAGGCAATCCATGACTTAGGAGAACTTACATTCTCACTTCTGACATTAGATAACTAGATCAATCAATTAATAAGTATGCATATATTCCTAAATAAATAAAACCTTATATATGTATATTCCTGTGTGTATATATATATGTTTATATTTTGTATATATTCTTAAAATATAACCTGTTTAGTCTGTAAAGTGTTACTTATATGTATGTTTTCAGAGCTGTTTTCCCTTGGACTAACATGGTGCTTCCCACTTAGTATAAAGATCACTTGTCCTGTTTTCGGCTTTCTTTGGGTGCTGAGATTTCTTTTTGTATTGTAAGACCTCTCAGGTTTTTCTCCATCCAGTTTGGCATGTCCATTGCTGCCATACTTGTTCAGCTCACGTTTCAACATGAATAATTTAGCAGTAACTCAGAGCTTTTTAATTGAACATAAGATTTACTCAACAAGAGGGAAACCATATCTGGTGCAGGAAACACAGCCCACTATTCAGTATTAGTGAATCAAGGTTACTGCGGGAGAATCCACAACCACTAATTTACTAAACCGGCATAATCCCTAACAACAATCTAAACATGTGACCTGATGAATAGCTTATTTGTCAGCTTGACATAAACTAGTCTAATCTGTAAAAAGAGTCTTAGAGATGGATTTCCAATATCAGATTAGCCTATGAACATATATGTGGGAAGTTATAAAAATTATACTAACTGTGGTAAGAATATCAACCCACTGTTAATGATACAATTCACTATGTATGGGATTTTGAACTGAGTAAAGAAAGCAGACTGAGGGGATAATGTATGTATTCATTGTCTCTCTCCTCTCAACTGTGGAAATAATGTAATTAGCTGCTTAAAGTTCCTGTCTCCCTATACTTCTGTGCACTGATGGACTGAAATTCGGAATTGAGAGCAAAATAAACTATTGTCTTTTAAGTTGCTTTTGTCAAGATGTTTTATCACAGCACTAGAAAAATGAAAATATGACATACTATATGGCCAATTATTCTAATGTATTTTTGCCACACATCCCATTAATAGCTTAAATTTTAAGTCTACAACCTTTGATGTTAGACTTGGACAGATTGTAAATTGATGTGGCCAATGTCAAATAGTGTGGTGTGTAACAACAGCATACAATTACACAGTGTTTATTAGTATGCTTTGCCCTTTTATCTCTGTCAGAATGCTGACACTATACTGTGGAAGAAGCTCAAGCTGGTTGATGAAGTATTAAAGGTGAAAAAAAGAAAAACCACTAATTTTCTTCTGACTTTTCTGTTTTCTAACTTGGAATTTTTAACAATGCAGCATGTATGTGTTATGTATCTATCAATTGTTCAGCCCAGCTCATTCTTGGTGAGACAGAAATGAATCAGAACAATCCATGATTTAGGGAAACTTACATTCTTACTTCTGACCTTGACTGGACAAATAACCTCAAACACACTTTGGGGCCATTTAAAATGATGTATCCTGACTGGGAATCTGAGGACTCAGTCATGACTTTTGGACATCTGTACTACCCTGAATCACAATCCTGTCACTTCTCATAAGTCTGCTGTCTCTGTAGACACTATAAAACATGAGTCAAACTTTTTGTGTGTAATTGTGTAACTTCTAAACCACATGTCCAAGTACCTTACAGACAGAGCTAAGGCTTTGGTGTTGCTCAACTTTGAATTCCTAGCCCTCAGTGCAGGTTTCAGGTAAGTATCTAATGCATGCTGACTAGATGAAAATTAAAAATAAGTGTATCAAGGTGCCAACTAGTCTTTCTTTGAATTTCTGTTTGTTTTCCTGAACCTCATTTTACCTTTATTCTAATCTCTTGTTATAGACTAGGTCTTTAATCATATCTGAAAAATTTGCTTTATTAGATTAAAATTGCTTTATTAGTATACATTAAAACCCAAAACTTGGAGGGAACATTAAGTCTTATAAAATTATCCATAAGCAAATAATGACCAGTTTGCATCAAGTGATGACTTAAAATGGAGAATGTTGGTGTTTGTGTTTGTCATTCGTGAAGATAGCATTCTGACCTCTCTTGCTATTCCTTCTTTCATGGGATTTTAAAATAGTGTATATTTGTGTGCATGCACACGCACTTGTGGATGCACCACATAGAAAATGCCCTTTGACTGTTCTGCCCTTTTACTAAGATTCACATAATATTTAGCAGTAGGAAGAAATTTATTTCGTGTATCATATAAATGGAATTTTTTTATTGGAAGAAAAAGATTTTATTTTATGTTATCTGAAACTTCCATCCAAAATACCTAGACTTATATCCTCTTAGTTTTTTTGTTACAAATGTAAACACACTTTGAAATGCAAGTTTAGTAACACAAACATAAAATGAGGGTGTATGTTTCAGTTCAGGCTTCCATCTTGATACTGAGATTTAAATCACTTCTCTACATCTTAGTTTCCTTGTTGGTTCCCCTGAAGGACTGTCATCTTTATAGAGTCTCTTGGGATGTAGTGTGAACTGAGCCTCCCACTAGGTAGATGAGAACGACAAGTCTTCCATGGCATTCATGCTTCCAAATTACCACTGACAAATCAGAATCAGGTTTTATTAACTCTCCTCTTAATATCACTTCCAGTAATAAATTTGGAGACATCTCCAGTAATGGGAGTGAGCTCAGCTTACTGGACCTGTTTTTCTCAGAATAGCTTTATGGAGAACTGCTTCTCATAGTCAGGCGCCTGCATTTATCACATCGTATATCAAGAAGTGAATGACCTTGAAATACCTCCTACTGTGCCAGCTAAATGGATAAACAATCATCTAACAGCCAAGTCATCGTTGGCATTTATAAACCTTATTGAGGAAAGGAAGCACATACTTACATATAGCTTTAGCACCTATTCATTCTCGCGCCATTTATCCCAAGCTCTTTCTTCAGAGCTTGTAACAGAGATGCCAGGACAGGAGGAGGGACAACAAACTGACACATGGGCTCTGTACAGAGTCCTCAAGCATCTAAGATGCTAGAAAAAAGCATTCACAAATCAGAGTGACAAAATCAAGTTCTTTGTAACATTTGACAAAGTAATTCTCACAGTATTTTCTTTCAAGGTAGTGAGGAACCAGTGTATCCTCCCCAGCTGTCCTGGTCTGAGTGAGTTGCCTCCATTTCTCTTCCAGTTTACTTCTATAAGGCATACAATATATCATATCGTCAGTGGTCTAAAAGCATCAGGATAGTAAAGCCTGTAATATTGTATCTTGTGATTTAATCAGTAAGTCCCAAAGGCCAAGGGTTCTTATTAGTTACAAGTTTCTTAGGTGTAAGGGCACAGTAACAAACAACACAGCTATGTTCTATTAGTAGAATCGGAAAATAAATAGACAAAACATGGAAGAAGAGAAAAATAAAATAGGAGAGAATATATCAGTAGGAAGCATGAGGTTGTACCTGTGTCTTATGTTGTCAGAAGTGTCCAGGCAATGGAAGCAGGACCTCTAAATGAGGGAAAGGATGAGGCAGTGTGGTATTAAGAGAAAGACTATTTACCATAGGAAGAGCAAACACAAGACAAAGAACAATGGGCCCCTTGTATTTGTAGAATAGTAAAGTGGCCAATGTATTGGAATAAGTTGGAACAAGTATATTCAAATCACACAGGATTTTGTATGGCCTCAAAATTTTGCTCTTAATGCTCTTGGTGTTCAATGAAAGTATGCTGAATGAATTTTAAATAGATCTGACTGTACTACTGGGAACACAAACATTTCTGGGTCCTAAATCAAGTTTATGGTACTGTGCATAGTATGCTTCTTTCTATGGCAGATGAGAGGAAGAAGTTAGACAAGACTTTAAGGTACTCACAAGCCCAAACTCTCCAGAAAAAAGAAACAATATAGACTAGAATTCAGATGACAGAAAGATAGAACCAACAGCAGTTGATACTCTTAGGGGGACATTTCGTGGAGATGATGCTACTCTGAACATGTTAAAGAACATGGCAAAATGGAAAACAGCCAAAAGAGAAAAGCAAGTGGCCATTAAGTGGTCTCTGGCTTGAGACAAAATGAGAAACACTGAGTGACAAGAAAAATTGAAGGAAGCAAGAAACCATGGATGATTTAGGAGCAAAGGCATGGAAAAAACAAAGCATTAACAGCAACCAATTTTGGACTAATAAAGGAGGGAGAAACCTATCATGAAGCTGTTGTGATGGGGTGATGGAGGGCTTTGGTTACAGCAGCAGGGGATCTAATAGAAGAGTACACAGGAAATATGGAGGAAGGCAAATCCCCATGACTTAGAAACACATTGTATATGGCAAAGGAATTCTCTCAGCCCACATTCCCGGCGGGTCTTCCTAATAATTGTGTGTGTTCAAATATTAGCCAGCACATCTTGCTCATTTCCTCTGGCTTTTTCACTTGGACAAGTGCTTGAGTATATTTTCAAAACTCCCACATTTTCAAAAATGCACATCAAGTATGTGTAGAGAGCTGCCTGCTACTGCACCTTAAAGATGGTGCTGATTTCCGGCCTCTCCCCCCCCCAGGGGTGAGTGCTCTCTTTTGATAAACAACTCCTTATTTGGCTTGAGCCTGGAGCATGGTTTGCTATTGCGTATGTGGACCTATGAGCTGTGCCCACGTGGCTTATTGGGATTGGACGCCCTGAGAGTATTTAGTCATTGGGCGGGGTTTCCCGGGAGGAGAAGAACAAAGAGAGAACAATTGTAAAGGTCCCAAATAAACTGCTGAAAGAAGATCCTGGGTGTTGTGCTTTTCTTGCTGGCAAGGTTGCTCGAGACATGTATGTACTGTGGCTCATGCAGGTGCTTCTGAAACAAAAGGCCGATGGTAGGATGACTCAAAAGCAACAGGAGTTCAAATCACTTTCCATAAAGGACTGGAGTAACACACATGCCAAGAGGGTTGAAACATTTTTTTTGTTCATGTTAAATTACCTTACATTTATAACAGATATAGAAAAAGTTGAGGTGCACCAGAGACAGTGTATTCAAGAAGGGAATGTCATGTGGTAGCTAGAGACTTGATGAGTCAACTCAAGGTCAAGTCTCATATTCTATGGTCAATAACTGTGTGAGTCCTGGCAGGTACATTAAAATTTACATGACTCAGATGACTGAAAAGTAGGAAGATCCCCTAAAGACATTGATGCATACCAGGCAGCTACAGCTACCTTGATCATTAGTAGCCTCAATTTGAGTAGCCCCATTACATAAACATAAACAGTTATTAGTGACAGAAAGAAAGCAAAGTGAGGATAGGTTGTATGAAGGGGACACTTGTGAACTACTTGCATCTGCAGGGAGCCAGTCTCCATCCTGGACTTGTCTTACTCGGCAGGTGTGTGTGTGTGTGTGTGTGTGTGTGTGTGTGTGTGTGTGTGCGCCCGCGTTTGTGTTCGTGTGCATGCAGGCGTGTTGCATGTGACTGTAGGCCATGCATTTGTCCAGTTCTTAGATGGAAGATGAAGTACAATTTAGTAGCTGTCTCTGCACTAATAAGCACATTGAGAAATCATGAGAAGAGTCTCCTCAGATCACAGAGCAAAGCAAATGTTCAAAGGGATAAAAAAAATCAATAACTGCAGCTACAGAGCCATTCACTGTAGATTTGAAACTAGTATTATGTGTACCTGACTTCCAGGTAATAACTTTTCCTACCCAGACTCTTTTCCAAACCAAATTACAGCCAAGCCTATTTTCATAGCCTACTCTCTTTCTTGTCATTAAAATCGATGGCAAAATAGAAGAATCTCTTGTGTTTGTCCAATCATTTTTCCCCACAATAGCTTTTAGATTCTCATCTTTGACTTCCAGGTGAACTTCATGTCCCATAGAGACAAAAGGAAGGCAAAAGATGACACATTTCCCTCAGTCTCCACCGGATATGAATCACTTGCAATAACATGCTTCCTTCTAGCTGAGTGCAACCTCACTTTCCAGCTGAAGCCTGATTTTCCTGAGTTGAGCTTCCGTGTTAGACAAACTTGTGAGCAATATGTGGGATGGAGGCAGGAGAGTTAAAATAGTCAAACCACAAAAGGTTCTTTCCAAGCTTAGTTTTATGAAGCTCCACCCTCCTAATTCTTTGTTTTGTATTGAAAATCATGCTGTATCCTGGAAAATCAACAGAGTGGGATGTGAGGTGGTGGGAGTAATTACCTTTCCAGAATTAACCTACTGCTATGAAATGCCTAGTTGGGAGCTTGACATATGATACATTCACCTTAAATTAGAAGCTTGATATCCTAGACGTGGTAAATGATAGTCATCTCCAATCTGCTTTAGTTAGACCCATCAAAAGTCCCACTCTGCAATTTAGGCTCTACCTCTACTTTCTTCAAAATGAAAATATGTCTATCAATTGCTTATTAATATTAGAAATAATGTGTGCTCTTTTTAAGATATTCTTTCAGAATTGAAGTACATCAAGTAGAAACTCACAGTTCATTAACAGTAATTCTATGCCAGAAATAACCACAATTAGTGGTCTGAACTCAGAGGCTGCTTTTCCGGTGGTATGTTTGGTTGCATATTTGTCCCTTAGAAACAGGAGCTAGAATTAGTCTCTCTCTGTCTCTGTCTCTGTGTCTCTCTGTCTCTCTCTTTCTGTCTTATTTGGGACCTCTAAAAGTAGGAGTGTCAAAACAGCTTGGTACTGTCATTTAAATAGACATATGGATCAATGGAATTGGATTGATGACCCCGACATTAACCCATACACCAATGAAGACCTAGTTTTTGACAAAAGGGCCAAAAATATTAAATGGAAAAAAGATAGTATCTTCAACAAATGGTGTTGACATAATTTGATGTTAGTGTGTAGAAAAATGCAAATAGATTCAAACCTATAACCCTGCACAAAACTCAAATCCAAGTGATCAAAGACCTCAATATAAACCCAGCCAGACTAAACTTGGTAGAAAAGAAAGTGGGAAATACCCTGCAGCACATTGGCATAGGTGACCACTTCCTAAACATAACACCAGTGGCACAGAAACTAAGAACAACAATCAATAAGTGGGACTTCCTGAAACTGAGAAGCTTCTGTAAGGCAAAGGACACAGTCAATAAAACAAAATGACAGCCTACAGAATGGGAACAAATTTTTACTAACCGTACAAATGATAGAGGACTGATCTCTAAAATATATAGAGAATTCAAGAAACTAAAGCCCCAAAACCCTAAATAACCCAATTAAAAAATGGGGTTCAGAATTAAAAAGAAAATTCTCAGCAACAGAATTAAAATTGCTGAAAGGCACATGAAAAAGTGTTAAACATCATTAGCCATCAGAGAAATGCAAATCAAAACAATTGAGATACCACCTTACACCTGTCAGAATGGCTAAGATTAAAAACATAGATGATAGCCTATACTGGAGAGGATGCAGAGCAAAGGGAACACTCCTGCATTGTTGGTGAGAGTGTCAGCTTGTTCTCAGAAAACTGGAAATCAATCTCTCCAGGGCCCCAGCAATACCACTATTGGGCATATAACCAAAGAAGCACATTTGCACCTCAAAAGCATTAGCTCAGCTATGTTCATAGCAGCATTATTTGTAATAACAAGAACCTGGAAACAACCTAGATGCCCCTCAACTGAAGAGTGAATTATAATTTTAATTGTACAATTAGTTTATATTAAATAAATTTGAATGGTCATGCAACTTTCTGCCACTGACCATTCTAGAAAAGTTTCAGCTTCTCAAATGGATTTTCTCTATCTAGCTTTTAAATAATTTTATTTCCCCTCTCTAGGTATGAAACTGAATTCTACTTTTTATCTCTAAGTTCAACTACTCTAGTTATTTCATATAAATGGAAGTACACAAAATCTTTTGGGGTGGACTACATTTTTGTTATATTTAGCATATGCTTTGTAGTATATATACATGACGTATGAGTCAGACTTACTTATAATGACATTATATTCCAATTATTCTATGTACCAGTTTCTACTTGTTCACTCACAGAAGAGTAATGTTTTCTATCTTTTGGTTATATTAAATAACTGTGTTACTCATATGGGTGAATTTATGTCCATTTTAGTGTCTGACCTTGGTTCTTTGGGGTATCAAACTTAATTGCTGAACCATACAGTAATCTATTTTATTGATTTTAAAGAACTATCTATTATTATTACAGCAGTTCTGCTTCTTTATATTCTTACCAAAGTTCTCAAGCCTCCCATTATCTTCATACTCAGTCTAATATTTTTCCGTTTTTAAATAGCTACACAATTGGCATGAAATATCTCATCGTGATTTTGATTTGCATATCCCAATAATTATAAACACTCATCAGAGTCCTATCTTTCATGCTGTTCTATTCTTTGTTGTATAAGTTCTTTATGTACGTTAAATACTAATCCCAAAACAGTACTTCTAGTTCTACTCAAGAATAGTGTTTGCACATATTTTCTCCCCTTTGACATTAACTTTTCATCATCGATAGTAGCTGTTTCATATGTCAAAGTTTTGATTTGTTGAAATACAACTTGCTTATTTTTTATAATTTAGTGCCAAACAAGATTAAAGATCTATGCCTGGATAAAATTGGCATTTTGATAGAAAAGATACATTTTAAACAATTTCACCATCTGGAGAGATGGCTCTGCTGTTAAAGTCTTGCTCATAACCAAAAATATAAACAACTCCACAAGTCCTCATATACTTGTGAGGTATTAAAGCCAATATCATGGTTATAAAGGCCAAGCTTAGTTTGATTATTTAATAAGAAAAATATTCTTTTTTATTTATTTATTTTTGTTATGAATAAAGTCATATTTTTTATCCATGTTTCCCCTTGTTCAAACTTCCTTCCCCCTCACACCCCTTCCAGTCACTCTTCTCCCCATCACTTTATCTCCTCCCAAGCAAGGGCAGAAGGTCCCAAGGTCCCAAGGTGGCTTTAGTTCAGCATCTACTCCAGGCAGATCTGCTTTCCTCACCCCAGCATCAAGACTGGATCAGTGTTCCTCTGGAGGGAATGAGCTCCAAGGTACCAGTCCAAGGTGTTTCAGATCCCATGTTGTTCAGTGGTTGTGGTTTGCAGCTTGGACATGCTTTGCCTTTTGTTTAAAGTCCACTAAAGTTAGTGAGTATATCTCCTACTTTTATCTTTCTGGGTTTATGATACCTAGCTCAGGAGAATATTCTCCAAAGGCATTAGCTCACCTGTGTTCATAGCAGCATTATTCGTAATAGCAAGAACTGGAAACAACCTAGATGCCCCTCAATTGAATAATGGATTAACAAACTGTGGTACATCTACACAATGGAGTACTACTCAGCAGTAAGAAAAAATGATATGCTAAAATTTGCAGGCAATTAGATGGATTTGAAGAAAAATATTCTTAAAAAGAAAAAAGTAAACTAAGCAAGATTTAGGTAGGCAAGAGATATGAGAAATATTGGAAGGGTAGGGAGGTTTCCAGGGTAAGCATACAGATAAATAAAGGCCCAAGGAGAGGTGAAAGAAACAGGAGTGGCTGTCAGTTATTTTTTTTCTTTTATGTCTTTCCCAAGGCTGCTGGATTTTAATAGAACAGAGAGAAATAGGCACAGAGCAGATCCAAAAAGGTGTTGAAGTCCATACATAAATTATCAGGGGCAATCTGTTACAAGTAAAGAAAAAGGGTGCTTGAATCTCATTTGAATAGAAAAATGTGTATTGTAAAGTGGTATGGGTAGGATTGAATACCAAGTTATGCAACTGTTAATATTTTTTGTAAAAGTAATATTAGCCTTGGATTACTTAAATCCAAGGACTCAAATCAGGTTTTCTAATATCTTCTTAATGTTTAAATTTACTTCCCATTTTGTTATTTTTTTTTCCACCTTGTATTAGTCTTCGAGCAGACTTTTTTTTTCCCTCCAGGAGCCAAAGGTTGAGAATTTTGGGTTTTAGTTGGCTTCACTCATTTTTCTAACTATAGATTAGAAATGAGGAGAGACTGTTTCTGCGCATATAACTCATCCTCCATCTATGAATTTGGCCTATACTTGGTTTTCAATATTAGCACTGTAGTCATTTTGGCATGTTATTGTTTTAATTAAATAATTATTTCCATGCAAGATTACATCTTCCCTTCCCTCCCTCCCCTCCTCTCAATCCCTCCTCCCAATCTCCCTCTTTTCCCAACCCATGCACTCCTCCTCCTTTCTCTTCAGTACAGTGCAGAACTCCCTTTTATATCAGTCAGCCATGGCCTATCAAGCTGCAGTAAGACTAGGCTCTTCCTTTCCTATCAAGGCTGGACAAGGCAACACAGTAAGACAAAAGAGTTGCCAAAGCAGACAGCAGGGTCAGAGATGGGCCTTGCTCACACTGTTGTGAGATCCACAATTAGACCAAACTACACAACTGTAACACGTTTGCAGAGAGCCAAGTCAGTCCCAGGCAACTCTCTGTTTGGCAGATCAGTCTCTATGGGCCCCTATGGGCACATGTTAGTTGGTTCTGTTGGTTTTCTTGTAGTGTCCTTGGCCTCTCAGTCACCCATAATCCTTCCTCCTGCTCTTTCACAGCATTACCCCAAGGTCTACTTAATGCTTGGATGTGGATCTCTGTATCTATTTCCATCAATTGCTGGATGAAGCCTCTTCTGGTAATGATTGCAGTAGGAAATTATCAGTGAGTATAGCAGAATGGGAATCACTTCATTGACTTGTTTTTGACAATTATATTTGGTTCTTTCCTAGGTCTCTAGGCTGTCAAGCTTCTGGGGTCTGGCCCTCTAGTGTCAGGGGTGGGCTCCCTCTCATGGTATGGGTCTTAAGCTGGATCAGTGATTGAGTGGCCACTTGCATAATTTCTGTGCCACCTTTATCCCACCACATTTAGCAGGTAGGGCACCTTATAGGTCAAAGGCTATGTAACTGGGTTGGGATCCTTATCTCTCTACTGGAAATCTTTCCTGGTTGTAGGAGATGGCTACTTAGGCTCCATAGCTCCCATTGCTAGGAGTCTTTTTGCTAGGGTCACCTCATAGATTCCTGTGAGCTTCCATTTTTTTAGGTTTCCACCTCATTCCAGAGATGCCCCTCATTCCACTTGTCTTTCCCAATGCTCCCTCCCTTCACCTTCCACCAACTCAATTCCTCCTGATCCTACGGATCCCTCATCATACTCCGTCATCTACCTGTGATGTCTGTTCTATTTCTCTTTCCCAGTGAAATTCATATGTCCCACCTCCCCTCCTCCTTGAGATTTCCTTGTTACTTAGGTTCTTTGTGTATGGGGATTGTAGCACAGTTTTCCTTTACTTTAGGGCTAATATCCACCTATAAGTGAGGAAATACCATACTTGTCTTTCTGGGTCTGAATTGTCTCACTCAGTATGGTCTTTTTTTAGTTCCATTAATTTTTTGACAGATTTCATAATGTCATTGTTTATTCCAGCTAAGAAATACTCCATTACATATATATATATACCCCATTTTTTATGTGTTATTTGGTTGAGGGACATCTAGGTTGTTTTCAGGTTGTGGTTATTACAAAAAAAAAAAACTGTGATAAACATTAGTTAAGCAAGTGTCCTTGTAGTACAGTAGAAAGTCTTTTGGTATACTCTCAGGAGGTGAATAACGGAGACTTGAGGTAGGTTGATTTGCAATTTTCTGAAAAAGTGTCATATTGATTTCAAAAGTGACTGAACAAGTTTGCAATATAGAGGAATATTCCCCTTGTTCCAAAATCCTTGCCAGCATGAGCTGCCATGTATCTTTCTGATCATAGTCCTACTGACAGGAGTGAGATAGAATCTTAGATGAGGTGAGATTGAAAATTTTCTGATGGTTAAGAATGTTGAACATTTCTTTAAATGTCTCTCAGCTATTTGAGATTCCTCTGATAAGAATTCTCTGTTTAGATTTTTATCAATTTTTTTAACTTATTTAACCTTTTTAATTAATTAATTTTTTATTATGAAAAAAGTCACATTTTCTATCCCTGTATGTCCTTATACAAGGTCCCATCCCCTCCCACTCCCTCAAGTCACTCTCTCTTCTCCATATCTCCCCATCTCCTCCCCAGCAAAGGCAGGAGATCCCAAGGACCCAATATTGCTCAGTCCAGGATCCACTCCAGGCAGATCCAGTTTCCTCACCCCAACATCAAGATTGAGTCAGGTGTTCCTCCACAGAGAGTGGCATCCAACGTGCCAATCCAAGGTGTTTCAGATCACAAGCTGTTCAGTGGTTGTGGTTGGTTCGCAGCCTGGGCATGCTTTGCTTTTTTTTTTTTTTTTTTTTTTTTTTTTTTTTTTTTTTTTTTTTTTTTTTTTTTTTTTTTTTTTTTTTTTTTTTTTTTTTTTTTTTTTTAAGAGTCCACTAATGAGTGAGCACATGCCCTGATTATCTTTCTGGGTATGAGATGCCTCGCTCAGGAGAATATTCTCAAAATCCATCAAATTGCCTGAAAATTTTAGGATATCATTTTTTCTTAATGCTGAGTAGTAAGCCATTATGTAGATGTACCACAGTTTGCTAACCATTCTTCAGTTGAAGGGCATCTAGGTTGTTTCCAGACTCTTGCTAATATGAATAATGCTGCTATGAACATAGTTGAGCTAATGCCTTGGGAGTGCGAATGTGCTTCTTTAGGGTATATACACAGAAGTGGTATTGCTGGATCCTTGGGGAGATTGATTCCCAGTTTTCTGAGAAATGGCCATACTGCATTCCAGAGTGGCTGAACAAGCTCACACTCCCACCAACAAAGGAGGAGTGTTCCCCTTGCTCTGCATCCTCTCCAGTATAGGCTGTCATCTGTGTCTTTTATCTTAGCCAATCTGACTGGCGTAAGGTGGTATCTCTAAGTTGTTTTGATTTGCATTCCTCTGATGGCTAAAGAAGTTGAGTACTTTTTCAAGTGCCTTTCAGCTATTCAATTCTTCTACAGAGAATTCCCTTTTTAGATTTGAACCCCATTTTTTGATTGGGTTATTCAAGGTTTTGGGATCTAGTTTCTTGTGTTCTTTATATATTTTAGAGATCAGTCCTCTGTCACTTGTAAGGTTAGTAAAAATCTGTTCCCATTCTGTAGGCTGTCATTTTGTCTTATTGACTGTGTTTTTGCCTTACAGAAGCTTCTCAGTTTTAGGAAGTCTCACTTATTGATTGCTGTTCTTAGTGTCTGTGCCACTGGTGTTATATTTAGGAAGTTGTTGCTTGTGCCAATTTGTAGAAGTGTATTTCACACTTTATTTTCTATCATGTTCAGTGTGGCTGGGTTTATGCTGAGGTCTTTGATCCTCTTGGATTTGAGACTTGTGCAGGATGATAGGCTTGAATCTATTTGCATTTTTCTACACACTACCAACCAGCTATGCCAACACCATTTGGTAAAGATACTATCTTTTTTCATTGAATATTTTGGGCCTCTTTCTCGAAGATCAGGTGTTTATAGGTTTTTGGGTTAATGCTTGGATCCTCCATTCGATTCCATTGATCCAGAAATCTGTTTTTATGCCAGTACCAGGCTGTTTTTATTACTGTAGCTCTATAGTATAACTTGAAGACAGGGATAGTGATGCCTCCTGAGGTTGTTTTGTTGAGCAAAGTTGTTTTGGCAATCCTGGCTTTCCTCTTATTCCAAGTGAAGTTAACTATTGTTCTTTCAAGGTCCATAAAATATTGTGTTGGGATTTGATGGGAAGTGCATTAAATCTGTAGATTGCTTTTGGCAGGATTGCTATTTTTACTATGTTGATCCTACCTATTCAGGAACATGGGAGAGCTTTAAATTTTCTGATATCCTCTTCAATTTCTTTCTTCAGTGTTTTAACATTTTTTTGTCAAATAGAACTGTTACTTCTTTGGTTATATTTACTCCAATGTATTTCATGCTATTTGCAGCTATTATAAAGGGTGATGTTTCTCCTATTTCTTTTTCAGCCCTTTTATCTTTAGTGTATAGGAGGGTTACTGATTTTTTTTTTGAGCTAATCTTGTATCCTGCTACATTGCTGAAGGTATTTATCAGCTGTAGAAGTTTCCTGGAAGAATTTGTGCATCACTTATATATACAATCATATCCTCTGAAAATAGAGATAGTTTCACTTCTTCTTTTCCAATTTATAATCCCTTAATCTACTTTTGTTCTCTTATTGCTTTAGCTAAAACATGGGGAACTATATTGAATAGTTAAGGGGAGAGAGGACATGCTTGTCTAGTTCCTGATTTTAATCAGATTGCTTTGAAATTTTCTCCATCAAGTTTGATGAGGCCTCTCAGCTTCTTGTAAATTGCCTTTATTATACTGAGGTAATTTTGCTGTTTTCCTGATCTCTTCAGAGCTTTTTTCATAAAGGAGTATTGGATTTTGTCAAAGGCTTTTTCAGCATCTAAGAATATGATCATGTGGTTTTGTTCCTTTAGTTTGTTTACATGATGGATGATGTTTACAGTTTTTTGTATGTTGAACCATCCCTGCATTTCTGGGATGAAGCCTACTTGATCATGGTGAATGATATTTTTTATATATTGTTTATATGGTTTGCCAAAATTTTATTGAGAATTTTAGCATCAATATTCATGATGGAAATTGGTCTGTAATTCTCCTTCTTTGTTGTGTCTTTGAGTGGCTTGGGTGTTAGTGTAATTGTGGCCTCATAAAAGGAATTTGGCAATATTCTTTTAGTTTCTTCTGTGAGAAAGACTTTGAGGAGTAATGATAGTAATTCTTCTTTGAATGTCTGGTAGAATTCTGCACTGAAACCATCTGGACCTGGGCTTTTTTTTTTTTTTTTTTCAACTTGGGAGGCTTTTAATGACAGCTTTAATTTCCTTTAGGGTTATAGTTCTGTTTAGATAAATAATCTGGTCTTCATTTAGCTTTAGTAAATAGTACCTGTCCAAAAAGCTGTCCATTTCTTCTAGGTTTTCCATTTTTGTGTAATATAGATTTTCAAAGTATGATATGATAATTCTCTGGATTTCCTTGGAATCTGTTGTTATGACCCTTTTCATTTCTGATTTTGTTAATTTGGATACACTCTCTCTGCTTTGTGATTAGTTTAGATAATGGCTTATCTATCTTGTTGACTTTCTCAAAGAAACAACTTCTTGATTCATTGATTCTTTGTATTGTTTTTTTTTTCAACTGTATTTATTTCAATTCTAAGTTTGATTATTTCCGGCTGTCTACTCCTTCTAGGTGAGTTTGCTCGTAATTCTTCTAAGGCTTTCAGCTGTGCTGTTAGTTCTCTAGTATGGGATTTCTCTAGGCTTTTCATATAGGCATCTATTGCTATGAATTTTCCTCTTAAGACTGCTTTCCTTGTGTCCCACAAGTTTGGATATGTTGTGGATTCATTTTCATTAAATTTTACCCAGTTTTTTCATTGGATTATTTTGTTTATTGATATCTAGCTTCCTGAGTTCTTTATATATGTTGGAAATCAATCCTCTGTCAGTTGTGAAGTTAATCAAGATCTTTCTCCATTCTGTATGCTGCTGTTTTGTCATAGTGACAGTATCTTTTGCTTTACAAAAGCTTTTTAGTTTAATGAGGTCACATTTATTGTTGAGTTTAGTGTATATACTATTGATGTTCTGTTCAAGAAGTTGTTTCCTCTGGGTACATGTTTTGAATACACATTTTTAGGCCCTGTCAGATATATAGACTCAGAAGAGAAATTCTAAAGAGAGGCTGCACAATTTATGTTTGACCAGCTCTAGTGTTAATTCTCATTCTCAGATTTTAAAATGATCATTTTATGTGATCAATGAGGTCTAAAAAGACAGGATTAGGAAAGATTAGTTGTTGTCTGCAAGCTCATCCCTGTGGATTATATAATATCATCTAGAATTTGATCATAATTTCTAAATCTCTTAGAAGTTGTCCTCCAAAGGCAATGGCAGGGAGTATGGATTTCTATTATCAGATATGAAGAAAGGATACCATATAGTCTAAAATCTCTAAGTCTGCATTATTATGAGATTTCAAGTCACATGTCAGAAGAATCTTCAGAATAATTTTGGGAGAGAAACAAGCAGAGAGGAGGGGACACACATACATAAAATCAAATTTTATATAAATTGTGAGTATAGGTACTGTATGGAATTCTGTCTGAGACATAGGAATTCCTGAAGAAAGCAGCAAGAAGACAGTACTGTTGATTAAAATGGCAGCAGATAAGTAGGGAGATTTATAGGCACTTAGAAATGTGCTCAATGTGCTGGATAGCTAAACTTGAGAAATAAGGAAAGAAAATGTTTTGATTCTACTACAGGACTTATATATACTATTTCCTTTCCCTATAATTCTTATTCACTCTCTTGACCTAGGGAAATATTATTTCCTTATCAAGTATCAGTTTAAGTTTCTTTTCTCCAGGGAACCTGATCCTCAGCCACTCTGCTAATGCTGTTTAATTTCCTTCTGATCACTTACAACCATTTATACCATTATGATCATTCACACATAAAGTGCTTTCTTTAATATTTTAGCTCTCTCACAAAGTTGTATTACTCTTAAAACAGTAGCTATTTCCTCTCAAGACAGGAAATCTCAGTCATTAAGCCTGTGAACCCTGGAGGCAGGATATGTGGTTCCAATACCTACTTCTAATACTGGCCAGTGAATGATCAAAAAAAAAAAAGCCAATTTGTTCATTTATGATTTACTTTCTAATCTGTTAAATGGGCACACTGCTGTTCCAATCTCATGGAGTCATTATGAAGCTCACAACATATGCAAAGCCTATCAAGGAATAGCACAGTTAACGTAACAACAAGAATTGTGATAAATGTGTTCAAATTATTTTTGTCCTCAGTACCTGATCTATTGTGTCCACTCCATAAATATATAAAAAGGAAGGATCTATCACAATACTTAAAATGCAAGTATTTGAATACAGAACCTGTGTACCAAGGAAAAAGTGACAGCAGAGAATGAGCATGCTGGAGAACAGGAAAAAATCACAAAGTGAACACTGGATAGATAATGGTACCTGCTTAAGATACTGTCATATATTCTTGAGAAGCAGTTGTCAGCATATAGTTTTAGCTCATTATAGAGTCTTAAGAACTTTAGTATTTCTTCATGGTAAGGTAAAACGGGCTATGGCATGGGTGATATATTAAAGTTTGGACAAGGTTTCTTTCTTAGTTTTTTCCTTGACCCAGAGATGGTTCAGCTGAATGATGTTTAGTTTCAATGAGTTGGTACGCTTTCTTTGGGTTTTGATGTTGTTGAACTCTATAGGCCCTGGTGGTCTGATATGTTATAAGGGATTATTTCCATTTTTTGTATCTGTTAATATTTAATATTTGCTTTATGACCAATTATGTGGTCAATTTTGGAGAAAGTTCCATGAGGAGCTGAGAAATATGTATATTCCTTTGCCTTTGGATGGAAGCTTCTGTAGATATCTATGAAATCCATTTGCATCATAACCTCTTTTAGACTCCTTATTTATCTGTTGAGACTCTGTCTGGCTGATCTATCCAGGGTTGAAAGTGGGGTACTGAAGTATCCCACTATTAGGGTGTAAGAATTGATGTGGGATTCGAGCTTTAGCAGTGTTTCTTTTACATAAGTAGGTGCCCTTTTATTAGGCGCATAAATATTTAAGATTGAAATCTCCTCTTGACCAATTTTTCCTGTAATGAGTAAGTAGTGACAATCTTGGTCCCTTTTAATTGCTTTTAGCTTAAAGTCTACTTTGTTAGATATTAGGATTGCAACCCCTGCTTGTTTCTTAGGACCATTTGACTGGAAAATCTTTTCCCAACCCTTTATTCGAAGCCTGTGTCTGTCTTTGCGTTTGAGGTGTGTTTCTTGTAGGCAACAGAAAGATGGCTTCTGTTGTTGTATCCATCTTGTTAGTGTGTGACGTTTTTATAGAAGAATTGAGACCATTGATATTAAGGGAAATTAGTGACCATTGATTCATATTTACTGCCATTTTTGGTGGCAACTTGTTTGTATTTTATTTCTCTAGGGTATTCTTCTGTGGACTTGTTGATTGTTTGTGATTTCGTGGGTGTATCTGGCATCCTTAGGTTGGAGTTTTCTCTCTAATATTCTGTGTATTGCTGGATTGGTAGATAGATATTCTTTCAGTCTGACTTTGTCCTGAAATACCTTGTTTACTCCATCTATGGTGATTGATAATTTTGCAGGATATAGTATTCTAGTTTGGCAGCCATGCTGTTTTAGCGTCTGTATAACTTCTGACCAAACCCTTCTAGCTTTCATCGTTTCCATTGAATAGTCAGGCGTTATTCTGATGGGTCTGCCTTTATATGTGAGTTGGCCCTTTTCTTTTGCAGCTCTTAAAATTTTTTCTTTGTTCTGTATGTTTTGTGGCTTGATTATAATGTGGCGCGCTGACTTTTTTCTGGGGATCATATCTATTTGGTGTTCTGTAAGCTTCTTGTATCTTTATAGTCATTTGCTTCTTCAGGTTAGGAAAGTTTTCTTCTATGATTTTATTGAAAACATTATCTGTGCCTTTGAGCTGGTATTCTTCTCCTTCTTCTATTCCTATTATTCTCAAGTTAGGTCTTTTCATGGTGTCCCAGATTTCCTGAACATTTTGAGTTATGGCTTTTTTAATTTTACTATTTTCTTTGACTGATGTATCTATTTGAGCTACTGAGTCTTCCACTTCAGAGATTCTATCTTCCATCTCTTGACCTCTGTTTGTTATGCTTGTATCTGTGGTTCCAGCTTTTTTCTTCAGGTTTTCTATTTCCATCTTTGCCTCATTTTGTGCCTTTTTTATTGCTTCTGTTTCAGCTTTTATTTCAGCTTTTAGTTCCTGGCATGTTTCTTTCATAGATTTGTTCATCTCTTCCAATTTTTTTTTTGTATTTTCTTCTATTTCTTTAAGGCTATTTTTCATATCTTCTTTGAGAGCTTCGATGATCATCAAAAAGGAATTTTTGGTGTTGCTTCCTTCTGTTTCCTCTTTATTGCTCAGTTCAGGTCTTGTATTTGTAAGATCGCCACTCTCTTCTGGAGTTACCATGTTGTTCTTTGTATTATTATGTACTTTTTTGCACTGAAGTTTGCCCATGGCTTCAGTGGTTCACAATTAGATGGGTCCTGGTCAGTTGTGGCACTCGGGCTTGTGTGCCTCCTGTCACCTTTCTGGGCAGGGTCTGAGTCTCTCCTTCAGGGACCCCTGTAGTTATCTGTTCATTCAGTTCGAGGTCGAGGTGGGTAGCCTTGCAAATTCCCTCAGCAGCAGCTGTGGGTATGGTGAGAGGCAGACTTTATCTGCCCCTACTACAGAGTGCTCTGGGACTCTGCAGCTGGCACCCAGTCCCAAAAGTGGAACTGGAATCGATGGGAGCTCAACTCTCCCTCCCTGGCTGGGATATAGGCACTTGGGCCTGGTGACCCCTCCTCACCTCTGGGTGGGGTCCGAGTCTGAGTCTGTCCTTCAGGGACCCCTGTATTTATCTGTTCGCTCAGTTCGAGGTCGAGGTGGGTAGCCTTGCAAATTCCCTCAGCAGCAGCTGTGGGTATGGTGAGAGACAGACTTTATCTGCCCCTGCTACAGAGTGCACTAGGACTCTGCAGACAGCACCTGGTCCCGGAAAGCGGAAATGGAACCGATGGAAACTCAACTCTCCCTCCTGGCTGGGATATCTGGACAAGGTTATATTCCCTTCCAAGGCACCCAGAAAGCTTTTCTTACTACTTCCAGAATGATGGCATCTATTTTTCTTTCTTTCTTTTCTTTTTCTTTTTCTTTTTTTTTTTTTTTTGGTTTATGGTATCCCATATAATGTGGATGTCTCTCTAATTCACAAACCTTTCCCTTTATCTGAGTCTAAAACCCCTCGACTCTTTTGAGACCACTAGTCTTGTGTTACAGATCCACCTCAATCCAGTGTGAGCTATACCTAACTGATGGCTTGATAACAGTCTCATGTCCAAATAAATTTACACTCTGAAGTTCTAGAGATTAGGACTTCACCATATCATATTTTGTTGGAGGGAGGCACATAATTTAAAACATAATAAGAATAATGAATATTTGTAGGATTTTAGAATTGTAATCTATTTAGGATACATGTCCATAGAGAAAGTTCTGGATTCAGTGAGATGTGATGTCGGCTCCATGACCTACTGGCTAAGATCTCAGGATATTCTCCCAAGCTTTTAGAATATTAGAATACACACTTGTAAAAATATTTTTTCAAGGGATAATAAAAGAGACTAACAGAAAATTGTTAATCTCCATTCATCTAGTCAACAAAAGAGTTTTTTTTTTATTTCAGTTTTTATTTTCAATTACGCATGCTATAATATGCGTATTTGAACACATGAGTGCAGATGGATCTGGAGTCACATGTGATTGTTAGATGCCTGTCATGGCTGTTAGAAACTGCGATTGGGTCCTCTTCAAAAATAATAGTCACTCTTAACTGCTGATCCATCTCCTTAGCTCCCAGATGAGGCATAGTAATGGTAGAAAAAAAAAATGAAAAGAGAACTGCTCCCCTACTGAGGAAAAAAAAATAATACCTCATGAGTTTATAACTAGAATGGAAATAGAGGATAGAAATGATGAAAAGTCTTTTTTTCTTCAGTATAAAAATTTATTTTTTGAGTTCTAAGTCTCCTTGCATACAAGGAAATGAAGTCAATGTTATCCCATAGAAGGTATCTCTCTACTAGAAAGATGTGTAGCCTTTACTTTGTAATTTCCATCTGATGCTAAATAGACCACAAGTAAAAGATGTTTCTGAAATTATAGGAGCAAAATAGATTTTCTTCATCAAGATAAAGTGCTCAGTATGAAAAACATGTTTCCTTAATTTAGTTTTAAACCCAGCCACATTTTCAAAGGCCAGAGAAAGCTACTATACTTTGGTTCCATATTATATATAATCTCCTTTAGTCTATATTTTAATGGAAGAGGACCAGAATTTTTTGGAAAATTATCTATTAATTATTTATGTAAAGTTAAAAGTCATAGGATTGTCTTTTAATAGAAGAGAAGTCATGTCACACTAGAAAAACCTATGTGACATTCTTTCTCATTTTCGATAAGGTAACAGAAAGAGGAGAATGTCATGTAGTCTCTAGGTAAAGACATGATTTTCAGACAGGGCCAGGACCATCTGGGAGAAACATTGAAAAAAAAATGACAGAGAAGGGCAAGGACTCCCTTTTAGAAATTTCTTTCAAGTGACTTTTAGTATATGCTACCTGTGTCCCTGTTTTGAAATTAAAGACCCTTCCAATTGCTCAGAGTGATATTGGCAGACAGCTCAGTATTGCCAAGGCCACTACAGGAACTGCCTTGTTGAAGCTGAGCCATTATACAACAGGGACTCCCTTCTGGGGCTGCATACATTAAATAATTGATTAACAAGGGCATCAAAAGCTTTGATAGTCTTCCTTACGCCATGGACATTATTAAGGCCCTCATAGCATCAAAGTACACCCATAAAAACAGTTGAGGTTTTCGCTGAATTTTGTGTTGGCCATATTTTTTGTTTTATGATAACATAATGACTTCTAAATTTATTTTTCTCTACCTATATACTAGTACAGCTCTCTGACATCATCAGAAAGTTTTTTTGTTTGTTTGTTTGATTTTTTGTTTGTTTGGTTTTTTTGCAGTAGGTGGTCACAACTGCTCAAGTTCTGAGATTAAGTGACTGAGGATACTAAACTAAAAATAGGACATCTGTAGTGCCCCATCCTCAAGGTTCAGGGTTCATGGACAACCATGGAAGACTGAACAGAAATCTTGTAAGAGCTAGAGATTGGAAAGAACTGGAGCAAAGCATTACACTCTGAGCATAATGGGGTCTCCACACTCATGAATAAAGAGAAACTGGTTATCTGCATAAGATCAAATAATTTTGAATCTTGATATGGAATAGAAAGGGGTTCATGAGCTCAGAGTTCTAAAGGAGAAACAATGAACAATTGGTTGGTTTTAGGGAAGTGGCCCAGTTTTCATTAAGTGCTTGATTTCTGACAGGTTGACTATGCTTTTCTAGATTGTCAAAAGTATGTGACAGTACAAATGGAATCAATGTGATATTTACAAAATAAGGACACAAAGTTGGGAGTAGGAAAGTGGAAATCAATATGGAAACAGTTTACGGTAAGGATGATCAAAATATATTGTATAAGTGCTCAAGGAATTAACAAAAGCATATTGTTTTAATTTTAAAATATGCTCTTAAAGTATCTGATTATTGAGAAAAAATATAGGTTAGAAGTTCTTTGGGATCTTAACACATATTTTGATCATATTTATTACATTTCACTCATACTTTTCTGATCCATGCTCTTTGGGACTTTGATCCATCCTATTTGGGAATAGTAATTATACTAGGGCAATGTGTAACTGGTTATTACAGGCTTTAAACATAGCCTTTGATTATTATTGTTACATGCATATACATGTATGTATATATGTGTCTTATTTAGGTTACTATTATTATGAAGCCATGGCCAAGTCAGCTTACAAAAGAAGACATTTAATTGGGGGTTGCTGATAGTTTTAGAGGGTTAGTTCTTGATCAGTATGGCAGAATGCACATATGACAACAGGCAGGTAGGCATGGTGCTGGGGAAGTAGCTGAGAGCTCACCTTTTATCTTCAAGTTACAGGCAGAGAGCCACTGTGCCTCAAAGCATACTTTCAGTGACACACCACCTCCACAAAGAACATGCCTCCTAATCTTTCCTAAACAGTCTACTTTCTTGGAGGTAAACATTCAAATATATGAACCTATGGTGGACAACCTTATACCAACAACCATTGTATGTGCATGAACAAAAATAAGCTATCAACTTGAGAGTGAGGAACATGAAAGTGTTTCTGGTGGTTTGAATAAGAATGGACCCCATAAGCTCATAGACTTGAATGCTTAGTCATTAGAGACTGGTACTACTTAAGAGAAATTAGTAGGTGAGGCTTTGTTGGAGGACGTGTGTCACTAGTAGCAGGCTTGCAGTTTCAAAAGCCTAAGAGTAACTCAATGTCTCTCTCCTCCTGTTGCCTGTGAAACAAGATGTAGAAATCTCAGCTCCTCTGTCATGATGTTCACGGACTAACCCTTTGAAACTGTAAGCAATCCCCAATTGAATAATTCCCTTTATAAAAATTGCCATGATCATGGTACCTCTTTACAGCAATCAAACATTGAGATGGCATTGAAGGAAGTGTCATTGGTAGGTGCTGTAGTAAAGAAAGATGAGAGATTTAGATGTAATCTAAGTAAGATTACAACAATAAATTTAAAATTATAAAGTATAAGTATTAATAAAATAAAAATATTTCTTTTGTTTTATGGCAAATGTTATGTGCTTAACATTTGACTGTATTCTTAAGACCTTTCATCAGTGATTGTAATTTTCGTTTATTGCTATTTATTTATTTCTTATACCAAGCACAGTGTCCCCTCTCCTCTTTCCACTCATTCCCCAGCTTTTCCCCACTCTACTCACCCATCCTCTCACTTTTCAGAGAATGTAAGGCGTGCCATGTGAAATAAACAAAGTCTAGCATATCAGGCTGGGGGAACCAAATCCTTACCTCAAGTGTCAAGACTGAGCAAGATATCCCTCCACAGGAATAGACTCCAAAAAGCCAATTCATAAACCAGGGATAAATCCTGGTTCCACTTCCAGAGACTCCATTTTGTAATTTTTAAATATAAAGATATTTAGCTTTTTTGGAAAAAATTATTCTTCTTTTGTTAATATTTTTGAAGCAATTATAATTGTAATTATTTTTTATATCCTTTTAGGTTGATTATTGTTTGTTTATGAAAATGTTAATGATTGAGGTTAATGCATACACTCTAGTAGAATTAATGTTTAGTGTGCGGGGGCAGTGTTCAACTCCAGAATCATAGTTTTTTAAAAGTCTATAGATGATTTTATATTGATTTTGTTTCCTGTGATTTTACTGAATATATGTATGTATGTATATATACACACACACATATATATATATATATGCAGAGAGACAGAGAGAGAGAGCAAATTTTTTGTGGTAGTATCCTTGTCATGTCAACTGAAGGTAGAGTTAATTCTATTTCTTTATTTACAATATAAATGATTTTATTTGTTTTTGTGTAATTTTTAGCTAGCACTTCCATAATTATGTGGAAGAATTATGGTATAGTTGAGGAAAGGGATCCTTACTGGATCTTAGTAGATGCACTTTTAGTTTCTTCTGATTCATTATAATGTAAACTGTGCATTTTTCATAAATTGATTTTATTGTGTTTAGGAAACTAAGTTCTATATCTGCATTAATAAAGGAATAATATTGTATTTGACTAATGCTTTTGTTTTTGTGTCAATTGAGATGCTAATGTGGCCTTAATATTTAATGCTGTTCTTGTGAAGAATCTTGCTGATTGATCTTCATATGTTAGAACAGATTGACACGCCAAGAAGAAATTCCATTTGGTTATGATGTACAATATTTTTGATTGTTGTCGATTTCAGTTGGCTGATGTTTTATTGAGGCTTTCTGCATCAATTATTATCAGAGATCTTGGCCTGTAATTTTATTTTTCTTGTATTTTTCTAGCTTGGGCAGTAAGGTGATGTTGGTCTCATGCAGTGCTTTTGGAACTATTCCTTTTACTTTTTTGTTTTGGAAGAGTTCAGCAAGATTGGAATTAATTCTCCAATAAATATTTCCTAGAATTTAGCTGTGAGCCATGTGATCATGAGCTTGCCTTTGATAGAAGGTCTTAGGTTAGCTTCTTTTCATTTTACTTATTTTTCTCCCCATGCTTTTTACTTCTTTTTTTTTTATTCAAAGATGACAGATTGTATTCTTCAAAAAAGATGTCCATTTACTCTAGGCTATTTACATATTTATTGCTATAGAACTGTTCCTAATAGACCCTAATGAACATGATTATTTTCTGGTGTATCTGTTGTACTGTCTCTTCTTTTCCTGTTAATTTTATTTATTTGTGTCTTTTTTCCCCTCTTAGTCTAACTAGGAGTGTTTTATTTCAATTTTTAAATACAAACTCTTCACTTTATTTTTTATTATCCAATTTATTTCTATGATAATATTTCTTATTTAACTTCTCCTATCTTTGGACTTAACATGTTTTTCACTTAGCATGCGCTTTATCTAGGTTCTTCATGTGAAATGTTAAACTATTTCGGATGCTTTGTTTTTTTTTTTTTTTTCAGTGTAGTACTTTTTTAATAACATTCACTCGTCCAATTTCTTTTGCTATAAACCATGTGTTTTCCTATGTTGTGTTATTTGTCTTGATATTTTAAAATTTACACCACATTTCCTTCTCTTACAAAAATCAATGCTTTATGTTTAATCTTGCCTTTTCATCTTCGGTGCCTGAGGATGAACTCACAACCACATAAGCTTTCTACATGCTGTTCTTCAGCTCAAAGGCTACTGTCTGCTAAGCTGGCATGTGCCTCGTTCTTTAGTCACTTGCAATTCTCATTGCTTTTCCTTTATAGCAAAGCTCAAAGCTTGTCTATGTGTGATCCTCACTTCCTCACAGTGCTTTCTCAGTTACATCCACTTTGCGTAGACTCTGTCCCCTAATGCTCCAAAGTCACTGTTTTTACCCAGGTCTCTAGAAATTCATCTTGGGATATCTCTGTGTCCGTCACTATAGCCAGTGGAGATACCATCTTAGGTATATTTGTCTTAGCGAATCCTCTTCTTAAAGATTTGTTTTCTCACTAAGTCATCTCTGTGTTTGTCTCTCTTTTTTCTTCTAATTGATTGCTTCTTCGTGGAGCTTTTTGATGGATTCCTTTCACATTTCTCATGTTTAAATATTATAAACCTGAGTGTTCACCTGAGTCTTTAATTCCCTTATTTTCTACCCTTACTTCTTAGGTTAGTAGACTTTTCTATAAAAGACTACACAGAAAATATTGTAATCATTGGAGCTACATTGTCTGTGTTGCAATTCTTTATCATTACCTTTGCATGTAAAGTGACTCTACATACATACTAAAAGCCTGGCTATGTTCTAATACAACTTTATTCATAATAAAATGGCAGATTTGACCCAAGTTTATTTTATGTTATTTGACCTGGTAGAAAAATTTAAATTTTATGTCAAACTTCTCTAAAGCCTAAATTCAATTACTTATCTTTGTCTTCCAAAATAATTTCTTAAATCTTCCTGAGAAGGGAAAATAGAATAAATTCCTAGACTAAACTGAGTATGTTGGAACAGAAAGGGAGGGGTCAGATTGGGGGAGTGAATGGAAAGAGAAGTGGAATTCAAAGGCATGTGGGGGTTGTGGAGAAACCTAGTGCAGTGGAAACTTTTTAGAATCTCTGTGAGTGACCCTAGTGAGAACTTCTAATAATGGAGAATATGTAGTATGAATTGGACATCTTTCCTAGTCCAGCAAGACTTCCAGTGGTGGGGCTGGGCTGCTTTTAGTTGACTTGTTGGCTGAGGAATTCCCACAGTGATCTCAGGCTGATGCTAGGACAGAAGACAGTCTTCTGAAAACTGACAATGGCACCCCATTGCTGAGGATGACTTCTAATCATCTCTTTGAATGGTAGAGAGGTTGAGCTGGTATGGGTTTAGAGCCTTCATCTATACATTCTAGTCTATATGGCATAAAAATGTACTCTCCAGGATACAGAAAGAGAAAACAAGAAGCAACCCAGCCACAAACCTCTCCATCAACAATCCATCATTCCTGTAAAATGTGCTAAGGTAATAGTGGTACAGAAAATGTGGAGTGGCCACTTAACATTTGGTTTAACTTAGAGGGGAGAGGGAGAGGAAGAGAGAGAGAAAAAGAAAGAGATACTATGCCCTACACTGGCTGTTTATCCATGAACCAGAGACTAGATACCCCAGAGACCTAGGGTAGAACCAAATACAATGACAAAAAAGAAAAAAAAAAGGATGGAGGGAAGAAAGGAAAAAGCATTCCTAATGATATTCTGTACCAGGTCTCATATATAAATATACATATATATATGTGTATATATGTATATAAATAATGTTATGAATGATAGCTTAGTGTATTTGTAATACCCCTAACAATGACATCTGGAGTATCTTTATCTCTGCATCTGTTTCTCTCTTAGTCTCTGTCTCTCTCTGTCTCTCTCTCTCTCTCTCTCTTTCTCTCTCTCTCTCTATATATATGTATATGTATATACATATATATAATATATGTTACATAGCAACCACAGATCTCCCTAACATTCCTCCTCCAGTTGACCCCTAGACTCTCTCCCTTGACCTACCCCCATGCCCTTCTTTTAATCAAGCTACAAAACATACAGAACAAAGAAAAAATTTTAAGAGCTGCAAAAGAAAAGGGCCAACTCACATACAAAGGCAGACCCATCAGAATAATGCCTGACTATTCAATGGAAACGATGAAAGCTAGAAGGGCTTGTTCAGAGGTTATACAGATGCTAAAACAGCATGGCTTCCAAAGTAGAATACTATACCCTGCAAAATTATCAATCACCATAAATGGAGTAAACAAGGTATTTCAAGACAAAGTCAGACTGAAAGAATATCTATCTACCAACACATCACTACAGAGAGTATTAGAGGGAAAACTCCAACTTAAGGACCCCAGATACACCCACGAAATCACAAACAATCAATAAGTCCACAGAAGAATACCCTAGAGAAAAGAAATACAAACAAGTTGCCACCAAAAATGGCAGGAAATATGAATCAATGGTCACTAATTTCCCTTAATATCAATGGTCTCAACTCTCCTATTAAATGTCACACACTAACAAGATGGATACAACAACAGAAGACATCCTTCTGTTGCCTACAAGAAACACACCTCAACTGCAAAGACAGACACAGGCTTCGAATAAAGGGTTGGGAAAAGATTTTCTAGTCAAATGGTCCTAAGAAACAAGCAGGGGTTGCAATCCTAATATCTAACAAAGTAGACTTTAAGCTAAAAGCAATTAAAAGGGACCAAGAGGGTCACTACTTATTCATCAAAGGAAAAATTGGTCAAGAGGAGATTTCAATCTTAAATATTTATGCTCCTAATATAGCGGCACCTACATATGTAAAGGAAACACTGCTA
This sequence comes from Sigmodon hispidus, assembly GCA_004025045.1. Classification (NCBI taxonomy): domain Eukaryota; kingdom Metazoa; phylum Chordata; class Mammalia; order Rodentia; family Cricetidae; genus Sigmodon; species Sigmodon hispidus. The sequence goes on from PVIH01007140.1 coordinate 102,021, forward strand.
AAGCTCGAATCCCACATCAATTCTTACACCCTTATAGTGAGAGACTTCAATACCCCACTTTCAACCCTGGATGGATCAACCAAACAGAGCCTCAACAGAGAAATAAGGAGTCTAAATGAGGTTATGATGCAAATGGATTTCATAGATATCTACAGATCCTTCTACCCAAAGGCAAAGGAATATACATCTTTCTCAGCTCCTCATGGACTTTCTTTAAAATTGACCACATAATTGGTCATAAAGCAAATATCAGCAGATACAAAAAAATGGAAATAATCCCTTGTAGCATATCGGACCATCAGGGCCTAAAGTTAGAGTTCAACAACATCAACACCCAAAGAAAGCCTACCAACTCATGGAAACTAAACATCAATCAGCTGAACCATCTTTGGGTCAAGGAAGAAATTAAGAAAGAAATCAAAGTTTTCCTAGAATTCAATGAAAATGAATCTACAATGTATCCAAACTTGTGGGACACAATGAAAGCAGTCTTAAGAGGAAAATTCATAGCGCTAGATGCCTATATGAAAAACCTTGAGAAATCCCACACTAGAGACCTAACAGCTCAGCTGAAAGCCTTAGAACAATTAGAAGGGAACTCACCTAGAAGGAGTAGACGGCAGGAAATAATCAAACTTAGAGCTGAAATCAATACAATTGAAACAAAAAAGAACAATTCAAAGAATCAATGAATCTCAGAGTTGGTTCTTTGAGAAAGTTAGCAAGATAGATAAGCCCTTAGCCAAACTAATCAAAAAACAGAGAGAGAGAGTGTCCAAATCAACAAAATCAGAAATGAGGCGCTTCCTGGCAGCCTGTCCAGCCCTTTCTTCCGGTTCAGCTACCGGGACAAGTGCTGTCTGCAGAGTCACAGCGCACTGTGGAGCAGGGCTGGATAAACTCTGCAGGTCACCAGACCCTCAGCACCTGCTGAGGGAAGCTGCACGGCTACACGCTGCCACCTCAAACTGAGCAAGCCAACATCTGCAGGGGTCTCTGAAGGACAGACTCAGACCCTGACCAGAGGGGTGACAGGAGGCACACAAATCCAAGTGCCACAACTGACCAGGAGCCATCTAATTGTGAACCACTGAAGCCATGGGCAAATGTCAGTGCAAAAAATTGCATAATAATACAAAGGACAACATGGTAACTCCAGAAGAGAGTGGTGATCTTACAAATACAAGACATGAACTGAGCAATGAAGAGAAAACAGAAGGAAGCAACACCAAAAATTCCTTTTTGATGATCATCGAAGCTCTGAAAGAAGATATGAAAAAAAGCCTTAAAGAAATAGAAGAAAATACAAACAAAAAATTGGAAGAGATGAACAAATCTGTGAAAGAAACATGCCAGGAACTAAAAGCTGAAATGGAAGCAATAAAAAAGGCACAAAATGAGGCAAAGAT
>PVIH01007141.1:0-22213 GCA_004025045.1 Sigmodon hispidus
AAAAAAAAAAAAATTCAGAGGGAAAGATGAACACAAAGAAAATATAGGTGTAGCAATCTTATTTGTATGTCTACCCTTGATAAGCCATGCTTATCATTCTTATCCTCTATATAGTTATTGTTAACTCTTCCACATTTTAAATTCTTTTTACTGTGTGTGTTTTTTTTTTAATAAATACAAAATAAAGGAAAAAAAAAAAGAAATAAATATTTATAAAATAGATTATTTCAACCAACCAACAATTTAAATAAAAAATGCAGTGAATTATTAAAAAAAAAAAAGACTAAAAGATGTAAAATAAGAATTATCATATAATAAATTGCTAATTTCCAGAGATAACCATGGAAAAAAACCAGAGCTAATAAAGAAAGGAAGTCCAAAGTCTCTGCCTTGGCTCAACAGTGTAAGAGGCTAGAAAGATGGAGAAACAGTTACAAAAACTAAGTGATGGCCAGCAAAGGAGAAAAACAAGCAAAACCAAGTAAGGTTGTGTGAAGAAAAGAGGGCAATCAGCTATGTACAATGCTGCTCATGGGTTAAGGAAGATAAAGACAGGAAGCCAACTTCTTTAGACTGTGGAAGTGACTCATGAGCCTATGAGATGGCACAGTGGAGATAAATCAATATTAAATTGAAATCAAGAGAGAATTAGAGCAGATATGTGGGCAAGATTTTTGAGGATCTTGTAAAAGGAGAAAATGGTATGCTGACTTGAGAATAAAAGTACTTTTTCATAGTACAGCATATGCATATATAATATTATTAGAAATAAGCAAAAAAAAGTTGTTGATGTGAGAAAGAAATAGACTATATCTACAAGAACATTATCCTGTGTGTGGGAGGGTTTGAATTCAGTTGGGAGTAAAATAGTTCATTCAATAACAGAGAAAGATCTAAAATCTGACCATGAGGAAGAACAGAAAACACAGCAGTATGAGGAGGAACACTCTGAAGATTTATGAATAATTTGAAATCTGAAGGAGACAGAGTCCATGATGACTCTTAGTCAATTCACTAGCTGAAGTTACACACTGCCTGCTTAAATTAGACATACAAAATAGTAGCATGGCAGATGCTAGAAAATTAGCATTTTCTAAGTGTGATATGAATCACTTCTTACTTTTCCAGAAGCACTGGAGGTCGTGACATCATGGTGATCCTCCTCCAATACCACACCATAATAATGAAGATGCTGGGTGTGAGGAAAGTCTTCATAGCAAACCATACCTTAGTGAAGCCTCCATTTTGGTGGATTCCCTAGGCAGAAACCAATTATAATTTTGGAGATGAATATACATTAGTGTTATTTTTACAGCTAAATACAGATAAGCAAACAGTTTACCTACCCAAAAGTGTTCATAGTCACAGACAGTACTGCCTCCCACAACCTCTATACCTTCCTCAGTTATCATAGACATATACTGAAAAATCATAAAAATGGGCTATGTAATCAAAGATTTTTCTGTAGGGTCTTCATTCAACATTGGAGATACCACATAGATCCAGTAAGCAATACTGGAAAGTAAACTTGAATTATGTTCATAACATGACATTAAATAAAAAAAAGCAAAAATCACAAGATCTTACAGATAATTGTTATGCTTCTCTGTATCTTACCTGTGCTTTTAATTTGCCATCTAATTTTCTTGTGTGTGTGGGAATGAGTTTTGATTTAAAATGTGGCCTCTTTATGCTATGTTTTATACCCTTCATTAAACAAATAACATGGAAAGAACCTAAATTAACACTGTTCTCACTAATATTTGTGACTTTCATGGTAAAAACATGTCTGTTATTCTTGTTTGTTATGCAATTAAGATTGTAATATGACCTTAGAAATAACTACAATAATTTTATGTGATCTTAAGACCAATTTAGGCATTACAGAACCTACCACATCTAAGCAGAGAGGCTAAGGCACTAAACTAAAACTTCAGGTTGCCTGTGCCAAAACCCTGGCATGGTGGCATGGTTGGCTGTCTGCACTACCATTTGGGTATGAGCAAGAGGAGGCTGAAGCACAATGAGGCCATTATCACTCTTATACTTTGAGCTGTAAACAAAGTAAAACAGCTGCTGCTGTTTCTTTTTAAAAAAATTCCCCATGTGATTTATCTTTTATGTTTTTATTTATTTTTTGAGGATTTCATACAATATGTTTTGATCATATTCCTTTTTCTCCCCCAACTTCTCCCAGAACTTACCCTACATCTTTACACATTCTACTTTTCCTCTTACTTAAAAAAGAAAACCAAAAATTTCAAAAAACAAACAAATGAAAAGGCAAAACCAAAAATAAAACATGGAGTTCAATCTGTGGTGGCCAACTACTCCTGTTCATGGGGCCTGGCTATAGAGTGTGGTTGATATACATAGTATCTGTCATTCCATTGGTGGAAACTGGTTTTTCCCTGTCTTAGCAAATATAAATAATGAATAGATTCTTGGCTAGGAGTAGATTTTTGTGGTCACTTTCCTTATTCAGTACTGGGATTTTGTCTGGCTTTATTTTGTACAGGTCTTATTTATACATCTGCCCTGTTGTGTCTGTAAAATGTTGTTTCCTTGAAGTTACATACCACTCTAGTGCTTACAATCTTTCCATCCACTCTTCCACAAAGACACCCAAGCCTTGAGAGGAGGGATGTGATAAAGACAACCCATTTAGATCTGAGCATTTCAAAGTCTCTCATTCTCTGAATGTTGTCCAGTTGTTGGGCTCTGTGTTAATTATTATTTACTACAAGAAGACATTTCCCTGATAAAGATTGAATGGTGTACTCATCTATGGGTATTTATTGTTATGTTTATTTAGCAGAATAACAATAGTAGGTTTTCCCTAGGGCCCATGATGTATTTAGTCTCAGGTTCTTGGCATTGTTAATAGTGTCAGGTATGGGTTCCATCCCATGGAGCATGGCTTAAATCATCAGAAAGTGATTAGTTATTCATATAACATCTGTGTCACTATTATATCAGTAGATGTATCTTGCAAGAAAGTCATTATTATAGCTTGGTACTTAAGAATAACAATTATTTTTTTATATTTCATTAATATACATAGCACCTTCTAGCACTGTGAATGCTAACTAGTAGGGTTGAAATTTCATATTGGAAATCAGATAAATTTTTCCATGATCTCTGTATGTAGATGTTGAATTATCCGTCTAAATATATGGCATTTAGGTAGTCTTTTTAAAAAAAAGACCACTTAAATTACTAAGTGCAGAGATCCACAACTGGTCAAGGTGAAGATAATAAAGAGGCTGAATGCTCAGTCATAAAGTAAAATGTACCATACTTCTCCTAAGTTTCAGAGATCATTTCTGAAGAGGGCGCTGAAAGAGCCAAAAGAGGTAGATGACCACAAGAAAGCATCATCTGGTCACAGCAAGGCAGCTGAACATATGAACTCATAGCAGTTGTCAGAATATACACAAAACATGTACAAGCCTCACCAGACCAAATCACAGCATGAAGAAGAGAGATGGGCACACAACCCTACTACTAGTCAGAGAGCAATTGGCATATTAGCTGCTGAGGAAGGAAGGATAGTGTTTTATGTAAAAGTGCAGCCCTTAGTAAGTCAACCAAGTTCCAGTGGAAGAACATACACCCAATAATATTTTGGTCAGCACAAATTGGTCTTGAAGGTTTTTTGTTTTGTTTTGAAGTTTTCATGGCACAAAGTTCAAAGAACACGAGAGAAAACATGGATCTGGAAAGAGTTGGGGGCCAAATATAATCCAAAAACAAAAAACTCCAAGAAATCATTAAAATTAAAATATCAATATTAAAATCATGCATATAATAAAATAACTCAATGCAAATAATTTTAATTTAGAATTTTGACCATCATGGTTTTATATTATTATTGCCAATTCTCAGATAAGAGAACAGATAAGCATATAGATGGCAGGACTAACAGAATAGTTTCTCTTCTATGTGCTTCTAGGTCCCTATGTGTTCAAAGAGATAGAAGAACTAAGACAAATTTTTTTTTTTTTACAGACATAAGAATACTGTATTCTTGACTGCTGCTTCAAGGTCACAGTCTGTAGGTTTAGTTATACTCACCACCAACCGAATATCCTTTATCTCCCCAATCCCAACATTGATTTTCTTCTTCTCATTCACTGGTAGCCGAATATTTAGAAGGTAATACTTATGAGCCACTGACCCTATTTCCATGAAAGGCATGACATCACATTCATAATAACGACCTTCATGCTCTAGAGTCTGGAAAAAAAATGGGATGGTTTGATGCAGATTACTATTTACAAAAGACTATATACATTCATTTGCATTGAGCTCATATCACCAACTTTAAAATGCTAATGTGATAAGATGCTTATTGAATATACAGTTGTACAAGGAATTCTGATATCCTAGTGTCCTCTGAATTATTTTACAGAGATGGAGGAAGGAGAGAGAGAGAGAGAGAAAGAAAGAGAGAGAGAGAGACTGGGAGGGAGGGAGAGAAGAAGAAAACAGTTCTATCTGAGGTAATATTAAAAAATTTTAGGTTAATAGCAGTGATCTCTGTGGCATATATTATATATTTAATAAAATCAGTCTGGAATATCAGAGGACAGAGCCATCTCTCCAGACTTTTAAAAGATTTTGTTTTGTTTTGTCTGTCCTTTGGTATTCCAGGCTGATTTATTAAATATACAACATATCACCACAGATCTCTTTTGTTCTTTGGCACTTTTCTCAGACTTAGAATACATATTAAAGCTTTGCATCAGACCACCCTGGTCTACTGGGAACTCCTAAGAGAACTCCAAAGACTCCTTGTTTGTTCAGAAAAAAAGTTATTGCTGAAGTCCATTACAATCTTGATTATGGCTCATTATTTTTACAGTAAAATACAAAAGCCAAAATTATCTTCCTCTTATTGATTTGACAAAAAAAATAAAGCAGTAGTACTTCGGGACTCAAGAAATGGCTCAACAGTTAAGAGAACTTGCTTCTCTTGCAGAGGACTCAACTTTCATTCTCAGCATCCACATAGCAGGGTAAAACTGATTATAACTTGAGTTCCAAGGCACCTTATTCTGGCTTCCATGGGCTGTGTGGTTGTTTGAAAGAAAATGGACCCCATAGGAGGTGGCACTATTAGGAGGTGTAGCTTTGTTGGAGTAGCCTTGATGGAGGGAGTGTGTCACTGTCGGCTGAGCTTTGAAGTCTCTTATGCTCAAGTTATGTCCAGTGACACAGACTCTTTCTGCTGCCTGCTAATCAAGATGTAGGACTTTCAGCTCCTTCTGTACCATGTCTGCCTGAATGCCACCATGTCCTACCATGATAATAATAGACTAACTTCTGAGACTGTAAGCCAGTTCCAGTGAAATGTTTTCTTTTATAAGAGTTGTCAGAGTCATGGTGTCTCTCCACAGCAATAAAAATCCAAAACCCAAACTAAGACAGACTACATGCAGGTAGTATATTTAAAAACAGACAGAAAAAATATTTACACACATCCAAATATTTTTTTTTTAAAAAAGAAGTTGTGCACAGTGCTGCTGTGGAACAATCTTTTTGTACATTATGAATATGTATTACTCTCATTTGCTAATAAAAAGCTAATTGGTCCATAGCTGTCAGGAAGTGATTGAACTTGAGAGCCAGACTAGGAAAATTCTGGGAAGAGAAAGGGCAGGGTCAGGAGTCACCACTCAGATGCAGAGGGAGCAGAATGTAATAAGCATGGCATGCTAATAAAGGTACTGGCAAGTGGCAGAGTGTAAATAAGGAATATGGATTAACTTAAAATGTCAAAACTAGTTAGCAATAAGCCTGAGCTATTGACCAAGCATTTAAAATTCATTTAATCCTCTGTATATTTAATTGGGAATAGGCAGGACAGGAAATGTCTGTTTACAAAGTGCCTTAAATGATGAGATTAGTTTGCTTAGAGATACTCATTCAGAAGTTTTTTGTATCCAACCTAAACCTCCTAAGAATCCAAGAGGTAAATTGACAAGAGACAGCTGAAGATTTAACTAAATAGAAATTTAGCCCAGTACCCAAGAAAACCTCTTGAACTTTCTAACAGTTTAAGAAAGACTGTGTGGAAGTGTGTAACTAAATTCTGTACACTTCTCAAGGCATCTTGTGTATGTGCCTATTAAATGTGGGTATGGGAGGTAAATATGGTGCACAGAAGAATGAGCTATGCAGGTAGGAGACACCTGTAGAGTAGATGAAATAAAACTGGCAAACAAACAGTTCATGCACTACTACTTTCTTCTTCCCTTCCTTGCCTGGTCAGATATTACTTGTCAGTTCTTTTCTAGTCTAGATATACATCAGTAATAAATCATGAAATCTTATCTTCTAAGTTAATAGGGATTTTATCAGACATTACAGTTGGTTAGTGGCAGCAAATAAACTTTTAAAAGTGAAATAATTCTGTGTAAAGAGTTCTACTCCTTTCTCAAATTATAAATATATATATAAATATATTGGATAATTCTTCCTATATAAATGATATTTTTGCCTCTGAACTTTTTCTTTCTTTACTTACAAATAAGTCTAGAAATAAAAATAGAAATCTGCCTATCAGTGTAATTAATTAATAAATTAATGGAAATAAACTACAAGCTGCCTAACAGAGTTAGTGTCAAATTAACCACATGAAGTTAGGAGCTAGAGGGTTTGCTTGTTTCCTTGGTTCCTTACTTCCTTTCTTCCTTTTAACAGTACATATTTATTTGTATGTTATATGTAATGAGTATTTTGCCTACATATATGTATGTACACCATGCTTTGCGTTTGCTTTCTTATGTGTGTGTGTTTGCTTTCTAAATCTCTAAAGCTACTAGTTTTTATGGCACTTAAGAAAAACAATATTCTTATTTTCTCCCTTTTCTTCTGCCTCCCACTTTCCCTCTCTCCCTCCCACCCTTTTTCCCCTCCCTTAACTCTGGCATGAGAGGACTGCCTAATTAGGACAAATCACATCAGGTAACAACTTGACTTTTTTTTTTTTTTTCCTTGACTTTACAATTCACTAGAGACTAAAGAGCTTTAAAGCAATTTCTCATTTAATATTCATAATTAAGATTAATTTTTACCATAATCAAAATGCATAGATTTGATGATTCATTTTCTTCACACCTTTCAAAGTTTGATCTTTTTTTTGAGAAAGAGATCAACACATCCTAAAGATAATTAAGCCCCTGTCAGTGAGAAGCAGTTACAGGCAGCACCCCAACACAAACCTCCCAATGTGTAAGGAAATGTGAAAAGTGACTTCTTTTTATGAGAATAGAATTTTCTATATCCAAAATCCCTGTAACTTACATTTAACCAGGTACTCCTCTGAAAGATATAACCAACATCACATATAGAAGCAAGATTTCCTCAGTTTCAAAAAAAGAAAATCTAAAATGTTAACTATGTCTCTATTTCCCCCACAGCTTTTGGATCCCTCTTATTTACTTATTTTGTCTATTAAATTACTTTCAAGATGCTACCCAAAACGATTCTTATGGCTGTTTAGGAGAGACCAGTCAGCAAAGAAAGGGCCTAGGTAGGGCTTTTCAAGTTTTGTTCATTTTAAAAGGATGAGTTCAAAGTGCACTGAAGTAACATCTTTGGTCCTGTCTCTTTTGGTATGTAACAGGAGCTATTATAGCTTGAATGTCCCTGTCAGTACTAATAGCGAAATTTATTTTTTATCATGATTTGGTCAGGAGCATTCTGCTCTCATTAAAGAATTAGTGTTGTCACTGTAGAGATGCGTTAGACAGAAATTTTGCTATGTGGAGCCCTCTTTAGTCCCATCTCTTCTCCTGTATGGCTATGATAACCCTCCTATCATGTTTTAGTGTAGTACAAAAGACCTGAACAGATTTCAGTATGATGGTTGTATATTCTCAGTCTCTATAAATATGAACCAAATAAACTTTAAGTATTTATAATTTACTTACATTATAATATTATCAGCAGAAAATAGGCTTTAAGTATGGCCTGGGAATCTGTATGTTCCATAAGTTTGTGATTCACACGAATGGCCTTGGTCCTCAGAACACATTTGTATTATGAAAGCCAAGAAAAGAAAATTGTAACAGGTGCTTGCATGCTGGGTATAGTTTGTCAATGAAAATTACAGTTGACACTTTTTGTCCAGGTGGCCATCTTGTTAACATTGCATTTGATTCACAAACATGTCTGTTCAATTATAAAGCTACTGTACATGTATATGTTCATTATTTTCTCTAGTTCTTACAAAAATGTTACAATATATTATCTTTCCATTTTGCCAAAGGAAAAAATAGACAAATCACAAAGCTTGATTGTGAATACTTAGTGACAGAACCTGGAATGGGGGCCACATATGTTTTACTCCAAGTCCCTGCTTTAATCTAAATTAAAAATATAAGCCTATGTATATTGGGCATGGTATTTAGAGGCTTCTGTCTGACATACTCACTACAAACTTTCTATGACATTTCTCAATACAAGCACTTTATGGCAAAAGATTAATGCTTAGAAAAAGGATCAAATTTGATCTTACACAAGTCCTTCAGGAGCAATTAAGATGATCAAGAATTTCTTTAATGGAGAGTATAGCCTCCTTCAAAAAAGAAAATGAAACATTCTATCTCTGATTGGTGTCACTCCATGTCAAGAAAAAAAACCATTGCCAGCTCAGTAATAAAGATACCCTACCTTGGGGGATGTAAAAGTACATTTGAGTTTACGGGGTACTCTCTCATGGGCCATTTCAGTCCATTCAGAAAACATATCATCACGGTAACCCAGGGAAACATCCATTGAAACTTCTGCATTTTCTCCTGCAAGAGAAAAGACAGACAATTTATAAGTAATTTTGAGAAAAATACTTTGGAAAAATTCCAAAATTTTCACAGGCTCTACCATGGAATCCAAAAAAAAGAAAAAGAGATATTACTATTAAACCCAAACTTAAAGTTTGAAGTCATAGTACTAAAGTCTATTATGGATTCTGGATTTCCTTCCCTAGCCACTCTGTAATTCAAGAACTTCCATTTAAACTCTACAAGAGATAAGAACTTCATTCTCTCTGAGGCAGTACAGTTGCTCAGAATCTGAATCATTAGAACTTATCCTCCTATAACATGCAGCACTGGTTTAAAATATGTCTGTGGGAACCACATGGAAGTTGTTGCACTACATATTCCCACAAAGATGACTTAGATACTTAATTTTTGTGGTTTCTTTGCTTTTTCTCTCAATTTTTTTAGTATGAAAATAACTTGAGAATATCTACCAATAGGCTTTGTCTGCAATGTATCAGTGTTGAAATAGTAAAACCTTTAAGGGGTGGGGTTTAGTGGTTTTTGATTAAGTCACTGTGGTTTCCACCTTCAAGAATTGATTAACAATAGGAGTGAATCATTTCCCACCAGAATAGATTGCTTTAAAAAGAGGGTCTGACCTCTCCTAAGTCTCATGTTTCCTGTCTCATGGTGTGATTGTTCCATTTTATACATGCTCCCATTATGATGACATTCGACATGTTGTTACATACCTAGAAGGCCATCACTAGAGGCTGGATAGAACCACTTAATCATGACTTGTCAGTTCCTCAAGTGTGTATTAAATAGACTTTATTCTTTACTTGTAGCAGGAATGAAAAAACAGCTAAGAAATTTGAATTCCATTTATGCTCACTTCCAGATACACTCTTACAGTTATTGGTATCGGTTTAATAAAACACTGATTGACCAATAGCCAGGCAGGAAGTATAGGTGGAGTGACCAGACTAGGGCAATTCAGGGAAGAGAAAAGGCAGAGATTCAGACACCAGTCAGACACAGAGTAAGCAAAATGAAAATAATGCACTGAGAAAAGGTACCAAGCTATGTGGCTAATCATAAACAGAAATGTGGGTAAACTTAAAGTATAAGAGCTAATTAGTAATAAGCCTAAACTACTAGCTGAGTATCTATAAGTAATATTAAGCCTCCAAGTCAATTATTTGGGAAGCGGCTGCTGGGTATTCAGGAACTGGTTGATGGGAGCAAAATGTCCAACTACAAAGATTCATACACTGATAGTGAGTATAAGTAGATGTACATGTACTTCCACATCAAGAGAGACTCTGGTATAGTTACTTTATTACTTCTCAATAAAAAGATTAGACTCATAAAATTTCGTTCATCTACTTTTGAGCATTTTATACAATAATGAGCAAGTTCACAAATGAGTACTTTTAATGAAGTCAAACATAAATAAAGCACAATCCCACATTTCTACAATGAATGGAGAGTCAAGCATCACTGGATATTGGGATCAACTCTAGACTGACTATAAGCTGTAAATCCTCAGTTTGCTGATTTATAAAGTAAAATCTGACTAGCAGAGGTCAGGTTAGTGGAAGCACCATATACTGCATAGTATGAGGTACACATCTAATAAATTTCTACTAAATTAGAATATAATTACTATAAATTACTATAGAATAACTGTTTTTTTTTATTTACCACTCTGATATGGCTTAAAGATGATTCATTATTACTGTCTAATATAAGTAAAGTAGAATTTATTGATAGCTACAGCTTAAACTCCCATAGAGGAAATATTCTGGAAAAGTGAACCAATTTATGTGACCAAGTCAAGTCACTCAGAATATATCAACTATAGAATGGGGTGAGGCACAGTGCTTCCAACAGGGTAACTGGACTAAGAACCATACACAGAAAGGCTTCCTCTCATTAGTACTATCTAAGCACAGACTATACTTGAAGATCAGGCAATGCAGAGAACCAGGAAGCACAGCAAGTACTCATATAAGAAATTGTAGGAGCCACCACTCCCCTTGCTAGCTCAACAAAAGCAATCCTTAGGGCTGGGCTATATCCTTGACTTGAGACCACACTAGCTTTAATCACTCCTCACGTAGTAGTCTCATGGGTAGTAAGATGAACTAGCCTGTACTCCCAATGGTGAATTTAACAGAAGAATCATCCTTTCTCACTTTTAATACTATCATTAAGAACTAGTACTTTCAATGATGTTGAAAGGACATTTAGATATTCATTAGACTCAAGACCACACATAAAAAAATGTAGAAATTATTATCTTCCTCAGGCTACAATAGTAATTCACATATTCTTTTCCTTGAAAAACTATTCTCCTTGGAAGAATAGGGCATGTCTTATACATGGACAAAGTAAACTCAATTTGGGCCTCACCCTATTAAAGAGTCCCACTTTTAATGTGGGTAGGACTCTTTATCTCCTTTCTTCTTCAAAGGGTTTGAAGATTCTAGGGGGCAGAAAATGGGTACACTCTGAGCCTACCCACCCAACGCCCTACTTCTGTCTTGTGCTACTCTGAAAATACTCTTCTTGGACAACTCTGATTTTATTTTCAGGGTTAATATGTTTGTTTGTTTGTTTGTTTTCTTCCCCCCAAACCTGGTACCCAATAGGAACTAAACAACCATTTGTGTGGTAAATTGTTATAGGGTGATCTATTTGTGTACCCCTTGTAAGAGGGGGTGAGAAGGCAGTTTCAATAACACAGAGACTGGGAGTTGGGTGAGAAGCAAACAGCATATTTGTTTATTTTGGATATTGGGAGAGTCCATATTCCCTCTCCAAATTTTCCATTGGCAACTGGAGATTCTTTCTCATTGACTTCCAGCATTTTGAAGATCATGTGTCACTAATCATCAGGTACCGACTTTAAGTTGGCTCAGCAGGAAGCAGTTACTGTGCATGCCTATGCACATTACCCAGAACAGAGTAACTGTGGCTTTATCAGGCTAGCTGGCTGTGTTCTTCCTGTAGTCAATAATGATCAAAAGGATGCTGTCCACAGAAAGACATACACAGAACTAGATCTCAAAGTTTGGAGAGCCCTTGCTCAACCAACAAATCTTCTCTCTGTATGAGATCAGTAGGAGATGAAAGGGGTGGAAAGAGCTTCCTGATATATTCTAGCACATAAGTTTAAGCAGTTCAAGAATCCTAAATTCAAAACTAGCATTTCAGTTTATTATGAAAGTAAATCTGTTGTAATCAGAAAGTAGAATATATCAGCTGAATAGTTTATTGGTCAAATGTATCACTGTGAAATACACTGTGAAACAGGGACTCCTTCTCTGGGTCCCACAAAAATCCAGCAACAGGCCTAAGTAGGGCAGATATCTCAGGCAGAGAGAAGATCAAACAGGCTTATCCCCTGGCCTGGCCCCAGCTTCAACAGTTCTTCTAATCTGCTGAGGATGCTCAAAGGAAAACCGAAACAATTTTATACAGATACCCCATTTTAAGTAACAATAAGCTCTGAAGCTTATTTAAATTATCTAATTTAATTTTCTATTAATTATAATAACTAGACATTGACATTCATTTTTAAAATTCTAATATCTAGACATTAAATTCTTATTTTTTAAATTCTTTTTATTAATAAGTAAACTGAGGCTTTCAGATATTAAATAATTGCATAAAGCTATGTTATGAATATTAACATGAGAAAGATAATGATCCTGAAGTAGCCTTAAAAGAAAATTACCAGGACTGAGCACACAGCTCAGTGGCAGGTCCTAGGTTCCTAGAACTTCCAGAGAGAGGTTGACAAGAAAAGAAGGAAAGAATAAAGAAAGGAGGGTTGGGAGGGAGAGAAGAAAACTTTTCATCATAACAGTTATCCAGTTCTTTTGTGGTTTTGCCACAAGAGTAATGACAACAACTAACTTGCTTTGTTATATGTAATCCTTCTGCTATAAGTATCTTAAAGCATTATATTGTATATATTAAATGTGCCTAGAAATTTCTAAAGACCATCACTTGATTTGTATCACTTAAAAAATTGTCTAACTTGCCACAGAAAATGTTCCTCAAATTAGTCACAGAATACAACTTCCATATGAATCACCCCTGGTCCTGCTGTTCCTGATACTTTTGTCAGATAAAACAGTAGAATTCAAAAAAACATCCAGAAGAAGAATTAATTATACTTCATGGAAAAGCTACTCAACTCTGGTCAAAGCTTTCTATTGTGTTCCCAGTAGGAGCAAGGTTCAAAATCATCTTCAAAATCCTTTAGTCCAAGCATGGGGTCAGAATATGTTGAACCAAAACAGTATCTTTTCTGTGAATAACTTGAGAATTGTAGTATGAGTCAAAAAGCACCAAATTGTAGTCCTGGGGATACCAGTTCCTGTGGTTCTGTCTGCCATTGTATATATAGATATATACAAAGGTAGGCTAATGGAGGTGGGGAATGAGGCTGTCTAAGGAGGAAGAACTGTGCATTTCTTCATTAGCCAATGTGAAGTGGTACTAATCCATTTTACCAGACTGTCATAATTTTTTTAAAAGAGAAAAGACAGAAATTAAGGGTTTTTTGGTTTGCTTTTCTTTTTAAATAAGAGTCTGGTTAGAGTTGAGTAGCTTTTATATAAAGTATGCTGCCTGGGTGTCTTTTGAACTCAGACAAAAGTTGTAGGGAAAGCAGGACTTGGAGTGATTCAAATGGAAGGGCCATTCACTATTCATGTGCTCCTGGGCAATTTATGAAAACTCTTTCCAAAAAATATGGAACATGGACACACATAAACATGTGATAAGAAAGCTCCTTTTCTTATGAAAAATAAGAGAAACAGTTCATATTTTTAAAATTCAGTAATTTGGCTACTAAAAAAACACCCTTCCTCATAATCTCAGTGCAGGTCCACTAATAAAAGTATCAGGAAACCTCAGACACACTGCGCCGCGCAAAACCCCGACCAGCAGGAAAAGACACGTGGCAACTGACCAGGTCCTTTATTTGAAAAACTTTGCAGCAGCAGCTCCCAGCCCGTGCAGCCAGCTTTAAACCCCAGGTTCACCACTCAGCTACTGCCACGTGGGCCTCTACCATAGGGCCACGCATACGGAAGCAAGCGAGTCAGCTCCGCACAAACCATATTTGGAGTTGTTTATCGGAGGAGTGCTCGCCGTCCGGGTGGCGGAAGGCGGAAGCCAGCGCCATCTTTAAGGCGCGGCACTCACGCAGCTCCCAACAACACACCACATTTTTTCATGCTGACCACCATATCATTTTTTCTCCCCATCTTGCCAACAGGTCAAGTTCAAAATTCTCTAGCTGTTTACTGTATTTATAGCCTGTTATGTCTTATTTTTACCCACTATCTACTTACTTACTCTGTGGCTGGGGACAAGGGTGGTTTTTTTTGTTTTTTTTTTTTTTTTTTTTTTTTTTTTTACTGTGTATGAAGAACTCAGAAAACCAAAGTTTCTGAAACATCCCAGTGGTTAATGTCCTAGCTTATAGCCTCAGCACTTTGCCATTTTTCATTGGTATATGTGAAATTCAGAAATACAGGAAAGTGGCTGTTCCAATTACCTTTTGGCTCCCTCACTGAACTCAATGCTATTTTTCCCAGGATAGATGCTTAGGGTTCTTCTTGCTATAACAGAACTCATCCCTTAGAATTTTCTAACCACTAAATTAGTCATTTCATGAAAATTGCTTTGAACAATGCATAAAGCATCAAGAGTTGCAATTTCTGTCATCATTTTATTGAGGGAAGTAAAATCCTCATATCTGCTTTTCATTCAATATAATATACAGGGGAGAAAAACATGGAGCTTCCCTCCAAGCCCATTTTAAACATGGAACAGAAAAGTCTGAAATAGGAGAGCACTGGGCAGAAGAAATCAGTAAAGCTGTGCTGCTTGCTACTGAACTATTTTCTCTTCTGCCTTTCATCAAAATCTTGTTCAGCTTTAATGACTATATTGAATATAATAAAACATTGGTCTCATGGCTTGTGGGATACTGCTTGGCCAACAATACATGTCACTTTGTAGGCATAATTAAGGCTACATATCCTATTCAAACTTCATGGGAGATGGGCAAGATGGTCAAGGTTACATATGACATTGGGAAAAACTACTTATAAAATACTCTGGTTATATCAGTTTTATGGAATAAGGGCATAACTTATTATCATAAAGTATGTTTAGATCTAAAATCTATGGTTTTTCCATTCTTATTCTGAATTGGCCCTTTAGTGTGGAAGCCCATCATTCTATTGTGCTGTGAAAATTTAAGGTTTTTCAAACAATTTTGGAGATATATTTGGGTTAGTGAAAAATTCACTTCAGAATGTAAGGAAGGGAACTAACTATGCATTGGCACTGGGTTCATTAAAATTACTAATTCCATCAGATTAAAGGGTGAAACTCCCATATGAAGAAATTTACAGGACTCTGTAAGTACAGATATGGTCTGTGGGGGCGGTCATCACAAACAGAAATATTTCATAAAGATCAGCGTCCTTCCACACTAGGAAACATGAACTATAATGATCTCTGGACAGCTTTATACTAGTCACATTGCCTTGTTCTGCTAAGTAAATGCAAATAAAAAGTGAGATGGCAATGGGTGGTGGATGACAAAGAGCTATAAAGAGGCTAAATATACCTCAATCATCAAAAATAGATGATTGATAAATGCTTGGCTTCTGTATATGAGTGATGTGAGCAATAGTGATAGAAGAAGTTATCTGAATGTTTCTCACTTATGCTTCATTGTTCAAAACTAGAATTAGACAGCCAGATAGTACAAGACACAAGTTGGATGTGCAATGGTCCAAGTGTCCATCCTATCTTCAATATTCTGGTTGAAAAACCTTGATTAAATCTAACTTTCCATTTCTTTCATCTAACACACCAGACATCAGTTAGCTCCCTACACATCTCTCCTCACCTGTTTCTCCAATAGAAACATGTGGCTTGTCTTCACAAATCTGGCCTACATATGGAATATGTACAGCATGTACAAGTTTCCTTTCCATCTAGCAACAGGAGAGTTTGGCCATACTACTGACCAAGTAAATGAAAAAAACAAAAAACAAAAAGCAACAAAAACAAAAACAAAAAACCCAAAAAAAACAAAGGAGGGAACCAAGTTATATTGGAAAAAATAATTATTATATGGTGTCAAAACCTTTTTTAGCTTCAGAAAGAAATCCTGATTTTCTTGGATCTTTTCTCTAGGGAGAAAAATACTGAAAAGCTTTTGCAACTCTCATGTGCATTCCCACACTGCCAGTCACAAGTGGTTGTTTGGTAACCTCAGATGGAAGTAAGGCATACAAGCCTGCTTCCAGACTCCAACAGACATATAATCTGGGGTTATTTGTGCGAGCACTCCTTCTCCAATCAAAAAATCCTGACATGACTGGTATTTTCTTGATGCTTTCAATTAAGAAAATAAGAAAACCAACCCTGTCTTTCATCTATGAAATGTCTGACAAAACTGGACTTGGTTAATTATAAATTTGGCCCTGCCTGTGTTATTAAGATGCCCTCCAGGGTTGAGTGTGAGCTGTTATACAAATGCATGAGTATGGTTATTTTAACAAACCAGCCAACAGTCAGTTTCCTATCTCTCTCTCTCATATTTCTCCATCCTGTCAAAAATTTGTATTGTGGAGAAGTATTTCCCTTTCTGTATTTTGATGCATTATCTCTTGTCTAAAATCAAAAGTTTGCAAATGTAATATGACAAAGACAAAGGCGTAAAACACTTCTGTGTCTAATCCTTTACAGAGATACCCCTTTTCAGAAAAAAATAAAATCTGTTTTTTTCTTATAGTGGTCAAGGCAGCAACTACATGAATTGGAAACACCATAGGAGTATCAACTGTTTGTGGATTAATGAATCTGAAGTATCACAGAGCATGGGTAAACCAAACAATTCACATAATCAATTCTTTCTTCTCTACTCCTTCTCACACTGCTACCATCTATAGCCTACTTGAGAAAAATTTTCACACTGCAGCCAAAGAGGTAGTTTCTAAAATAGTTTCAGTAGCCCATATCTTTAAATTCAGCACTTGAGAGGCTGAAGCAGGCAGATATCTGTGAATTTGAGACTAGCTTAGTCTACATAGCAAGTTCTAGGCCAGCTGCAACTATATAAGACTTCATCTAAAACAAAACAAACATACATTCAATGCCCTTATACTGTTCTCAGTCTAAAATGAAAACTCTATAAATGGCATAGTAAGCTATTATCTGGATCCTCTATGGTCCTTTCTCTTCTTCCACTCAGGCTGTCCCTTTCTCTACAACCTTAGTATATGAAAAGAGATCAGCTCTGAAGACAGACTATTTTGGATCTCAGCCTACTTTATTACCTGTGAACAATTCAAGGCTGGAAAAAGTGTCTGAACATCTCAAGTTATAAAAATGGAAATTATAGTAAATCTTATTTCATAAGGCTATGAAAAATAAAGGAGGCAATGTACACTAAGTACTTGACAGAGCCTCAGAATATGCAGGCTGCTATTTCAATGCTGTCATTTAGGCACATTTTACTCATCTCACTAGCACACCAAATTTATTTATTTATTATTATTATTATTATGAATAAAATCACATTTCCTATGTGTGTATATCCTTATTCAAGGTCCCTTCCCCCTCCCACTCCTTCCAGTCTCTCTCTCTCTTCTCCACATCTCCTCCCCAGCAATGGCAGGAGGTCCCAAGAACCCAATATTGCTCAGTTCAACATCCACTCCTGGCAGATCCAGTTTCCTCACCCCAACATCAAGACTGAGTCAGGTGTTCCTCTAGAGGTAGTGGGATCCAAGGTGCCAGTCCAAGGTGTTTCAGATCCCAAGCTGCTCAGTGCACACCAAATTTCTAAAAGGGAACCCCTTAAAACACAGTGAACTACAAAGAACTGGATATATGAACCTTAGTTCATATCAAACTAATGCCTTCTTAACTTCAAAAATTATACCTTGTTCATTCATGTGTTCTTTTATATATGTATATATAATTTGGAGTTTTTACATCATGCATCCCATCAAATTCAGATATCAGACCTCTCATGTGTTCTTAACCTTTCAAAATTCAGCAAGGCCTCCATATGTTGTTCCTACAGTGTCCTATTGGTCCAGAATTTTATTTCACTTTACTGTATCTCGCTTTATCTCACTTTACTGTAATGTGGGATGTTTTTCTGTATGCTGTTAATTACCATTAGATAATAAAGGAAGTGTTTTGGCCTATGGCAAGCCAGCTTAGAGGCAGGTGGAAAATCCAAGTAGAGATAAAGGGGAAGGTGGGCAGAGTCACACAAAGAAGCTGCAGTCTGTCAACCAAGGAAGCAAGATGTAAAGAACCACAGGTAAGCCATAAGCCACATAGATTAATGAAGTTAAGTTGGAAGAGCTATCAAGTAATGAGCCTGAGTCATAAGCCAAACAACTTGTAATTACTATAAGCTTTTGTGTGATATTTGGGGCTAAGCAGCTACAGGACTGCATGCAGGTCTGGACCTTGGGAGAGATAGGCCAGAAATATTTGACTACATTACTGTCTGTATATGTCACACTTTTGCATATATACTAGAGACTAGTGAATGCCAGTCTACTTCAGCCCTGATCACAGTTATATAACACATGATATTCATTAAATATTTACAAAATTAATGAATATCTCCTTCCATCAATATTCTTCTATATATTATATTTATTATTATTGTGCATATATAATGTAGGAGGGTACACAGGTCATAATACATGTATAAAAATCAGATGACAACTTTGTGAAATCATTTCTCTCCTTCTACCCTTAGGTGGATTCTTGGGACTAAACTCAGACTCTCCAGTCATGTGTGACAAGTGCTTTGAACAAGTGAGAAAGCTTGCCAAGCCTTCATTTGCTATATTTTAGTGACACTGGTGCTTTCTCCCCTGCCTACCACCTATTTTTCTATCTCTAATCTCACCCCCATATACATTCATGCATACACATGCACATATTCACATGAAACATGCATTTACATATCTCACAAAAATATATTCCTCTAATTTGGCCCATATTAATTTCTGTGATGTTTTGTGTGGTGGAATGTTCATCTGCATGCTGTAAATAAAGGCACTGTTTTGACCTGTGTGGAGCACCATAGAAGTAGGTGGAGGACTCAGAGGGGAAACAGGCAGAAGAAGGGCAGAGTCAGCCAGACTCCATCCAGCTACCAAGGAAGACAAATGTAGGAGTACAAGTGAGCCACTGGGCCATACCACAGACCACAAGTGGCAGAACAGATTAATAAAAATGGGTTGAATTAAAATGAAAGAGCTAGCTAGTAATGTGCCTGAAACATAAGCAGGATGAAATTAATATAAGTGTCTGAGTCATGGATGGGGCTAGAAAACTTTTAAGATCTTTTTATTTATTATGTATACATTTTACAGAAGAGGGTACCAGATGTCATCAGAGGTGATTGTGAGTTTCTGGGAATTGAACTCAGGACCTCTGGAAGAACAGTTAGAGCTTATAACCTCTGAGCCATCTCTCCAGCTCTAGAAACTTTTTACAACAGATGGTGTTCCAATCTGGGGCCTCGAACACCCACATAAAACTTGAGAAAGCTTAAAAAGCATTCTAGAGCACAGAAACAGACCCAAAAGCAGTTTCCCAAATTGTATAAAGTGAGTCATAGTACAGAGACGTCACCGAGTTTGAGTTTAAAAATGGCAGGTCCCCACAGGCAGCTTAAGGTGGATTCCAGGAATTCTCACAGAAGAATTGGTTTAAGCAACAAGATGTACGTGATTGATTTAAAGTTTCTGTTTATGTTGAACAAAAGAGGAACAGAGTCAAAGATGGTTTTTTGGTAGCAGCATTTTTTTGGGGTCTGCTCTGTTTGCTGGCAGCAAGCAGAGTCACAGCTCCTTTAAAAAGCTTTTTTTTTTGGCCAAATCATGTGGCTCCGTAAGAGCTGTGTGCCACTAAGAATTTAGAAAGTAAGCATGGCTTTGGCACCTCTACCATGTTGAAAAGCCACCAAAAGGGGCAGATTCAGCAGTCATAACAGTGCTAGCATTTTAGAAGCTTTGGAAAGTTATTTAAAGATACACAATGAAACAGATTCAGATAAAGAAAAACCTTTAAATGGGTTAAAATATGTGTGAAAAAGAAGAGAGAGAAAAGAAAAGGGATAGAAAAGCCCTTAAAAAGGAAAAATATAGAAATAAAATATAAAAAGCCACAAAAAGATGGCAAATATTCATAGTTTGGATTATGGTTATTATTGTGTTTTCTTTTAATTTTTTAACTTTTAATGAGCTAACTGCAGAAAAACAATTGATTGCAAAAGCTACTAAGTTAAACAAACATATATATTTTAAAGGTATCTTGACTTTGAAATTTGGCTCTGCATTATTTGTAATAGCAAGAACCTGGAAACAACCTAGATGTCCCTCAACTGAAGAATGGATTAACAAACTGTGGTACATCTACACAATGGAGTACTACTCAGCAGCAAGAAAAAATGATATCCTAAAATTTGGAGAATATCTTCCTGAGCAAGGTATCACAAACTCAGAAAGATAAACAGGGCATGTACTCACTCATTAGTGGACTCTAAACAAACAAACAAACAAGAAAAAAATAAAAATCAAAGCATGCCCAAGCTGCAAACCACAACCACTGAACAGCTTGGGATCAGAAACACCCTGGACTGGCTCCTTGGATCCCACTCAGTCTAGAGGGTGGGGGGGAGAAAACTGGATCTGCCAGGAGTGGAGACTGAACTAAGCAATATTGGGACATTGGGACAGTGGGACCATGGGACTGCCTGCTGCCTGCCCAGGGAGGGGATGGGGAGTTAGGGTTAGAGTTGTGGAGAAGAAAGAATGATCTGATGTGGTGGGAGGGAGACGGGACCTTGAATAAGGATATACAAGGATAGAAAGTGTGACTTCTTTGTTAATAATAATAATAATAATAATAATAATAATAAAAAGAAAACCTGTGGATTACTCCCAGGCAAATATGGTTTCATCTGACAAGACCAAATGAAATTCTCTGATGGAAAGATCAGCTTCTAGTACATCAATTAAGATGATCCATCCAAAAAATTTCTTAATCCTTGACCAAATATTTCTAAGCATCTATTGGTTCTGTGAACAATACTGAGGATAAAAAGTGAATAAGGCAAAATCATTGCCTCAAATTGCTCAAAGTAAGTTGGGAAAATTGGGCACTGCAGTAGAAGCAAACCTATATAATACAGGAGCTCAAAGTGTTTAAGGGCACTGGGTTAAGCATTGGAATTGAAGTGTGACTTTCAAAATCAGCTCATCCAAAATGGTATCTACCCACTAATCACAGGACAATAGTTCAAGAAGCAATGAATTAGAAGCAATCACAGATAAAGGAAGCTACACATTTAAAAATCTAGATAAGCATAAAGAAGCATTGAATGGTCAGAAAAACTAATTCTATATGGTGGGAATGGAAGAACAACTAGAAGGAATAGGGGACTAAACAGCAGAAAAAGTCTAATAACTAAAGGTTGTCACACTGAATATCATGGTATTCTGCTTAAAGAGGTATTGAAACAGTCCATGAAATGGTGAAGTATGGCTTTAATACGAGCACTTGGGAGGCCAGCAGATCTCTGTGAGTTCAAGGCTAGCTTGGTCTACAGATTGAGTTCCAGGACAGCCAATGCTATACAAAGAAATTCTGTCTCAGGAAGGAAAAAAAGAAAAGAAAAGAAAAAAACATATTGAAGGACTCCTAGTAGCTACAGAAAAGGCAGATCTGGATTTAGGCACACAGGTTGCTAGAAAAAGATCACAGCCTATTGTATTTCATAGCTCTCAGTTTGTTTAATGTGATTGGATGCCATAAAAATATCAAAAAAACAATTTGTAAGAAATTTGAGCTCAATACAGTCTCTCCCTCTTTTTCTTTCCGTCCTTTCCTTCCTTCCTTCCTTCCCTCTCTCTCTCTCTCTCTCTCTCTCTCTCTCTCTCTCTCGCTCTCGCTCTCGCTCTCATACACACACACACACACACACACACACACACACACACACACACACACACAAAGCTAGAGAAAATCCAATCTGGCAAGTGTTAAAACATGGTAAACAAATGTGGTCACACTTATTCCTATATGACCATAGCAGGTATTCATGCCTACAGAAAACAAACCTGATAACTGAGGGATGGAAAGACACATGTCTTCCTCCACAGGACAGCACATATAGTGTACAAAACACTCAGAATAGCTGATTTGGTGGTTAAAACTCTCTCTCTCTCTCTCTCTCTCTCTCTCTCTCTCTCTCTCTCTCTCTCTCTGCAATTAGAGAGGAGAGGTTTATTCACACTGAATCTAAAAATAGACAATGGCAGTGTTCACAGACTGACAGCTGCATTCTCATACTGTAA